>JAFFST010009353.1:30404-50669 GCA_022414735.1 Noturus placidus
TTCTTTGGATGTTGTTGTGGGGTCTTTTGTGACCTCTTGGATGAGTCGTCGCTGCGCTCTTGGGGTAATTTTGGGCGGCCGGCCACTCCTGGGAAGGTTCACCACTGTTTCATGTCTTCGCCATTTGTGGATAATGGCTCTCACTGTGGTTCGCTGGATTCCCAATGCTTTGGAAATGGCTTTATAACCCTTTCCAGACTGATAGATCTCAATTACTTTCTTTCTCAATTGTTCCTGAATTTCTTTGGGTCTCGGCATGATGTGTAGATGTTAAGGATCTTCTGGTGGACCTTACTGTGTCAAGCAGCTCCTATTTAAGTGATGCCTTGATTGTGAACAGGTGTGGCAATAATCAGGCCTGGGTGTGGCTAGAGAAATTGAACTCAGGTTCAATCCCATCAGAAGGACTGATCAACGCCCAGTTGCAGCTGGACTTTCTCTCTCTCGGCTGCTCAATCTCACAGGCCAGAGTGAATAATTGTCATCAGCTGGCTTATTTGGACGTCGATGTTACAGCTCTGCTGGAACGTTTCTGCTCTTCATCTGTACCCACAGGGTTTCCTTATTCTCCCGCATATCGTATCATTCCATCAGTGACCTATGTTCATGATTCCACTCAAACTGAAGCTCAATTTCTTCCCTTAATTTCTGTGGAGGGCCCGTTTATTATTTCCTCTGATGATGATTGTAGCTTTGCTACAAACATCATATGACCTCTCACCTACAAATTATTCTCCTACAAGACCTATTCCCTCCCCAGAATGTGTGTATGATAGTGATTCTCATTAAACTACATACTCTGTTACCCTCGTGTTTTCCTGTGTCTTAAATTTATTCCCACATGACAAATAAAATCTTGAATCTTAATTTGGGGAAAATATTGCTAGAATCAACTTACAGCAACTAACCAACTTATTAGTCCACCACAAGCTTTGGTGAAGACGTCCATTAATTCTGGAAATTTACTATTCTGACCTTTGACAGAAATTTCTAGAAATGATGACAATGCTACTTCCTAGCAAGGTAACAAAATCGGGCAGTTTAGGGACTTCAATTATAAGCATAAAATCACAGTACAACTTCACAAGACAAGACTTTATTACACTATTCTAAACTACCACATAGAACACATGTTCACAAACACACACATACAAATACACAGGAATGACAGAGAAGAAATTACATTTCTAATGAAAAACTGATAGAATGCTAGATTTTATGGCAGTGTATGGAATTTAGTTAGACCATGACCTGAGTGAACCATCAATTTATGAATTTCAACCTATGTATTATTCTGAACTGGATTGTAACACACTTAACTTTTACTGCACCAGCTCAATTAAGTATCATACTGGTGTTGCCATAGTTCGTGGGAAGAGAGTATTGAGACATCATCAGCTCTCAGGAGATCTTGTAGAATCTGGATCAGGGATCTGAAGAAGATCACAGCAAAAGCTAGTTTAAAACGAAGACTCCAGTGTAGAATTAACCAAAAGACATTGTGAAAATCAAGTAACTTGATTTGATTAGAAACTGATACAAAACATAAAGAAAAGAAAGTAGATGAAGACTGAACATGAGGACAAAAGGTGATAGATGATAATTAACAAACCGAGACTTCACCGTTGCCAGCTTGGTCATGGGGTTTTAACCCTTTCTGGCTACTCCAGAAGTTATTTTTAGGAAAACTGGTGCCTAGTTTTGCCTTCCCCTAATCAACTAATTTGCATGTCACCTTTTGGGTCACATATTTTCTATTTTCCCACACTTACTTAGTGTTAATCGGGTTCTTTTTCTTGCAGTAAGATTACAGTGTGAGTTATTAAAATAAGCTGTCCAACAACATTCTTGAACTGTAAAATCCAGCACACAGATACTAAACATGACATACTTTGGTATGACAATTAACTTCCCATGTATGATGGCATGAATATAACATAATAAAAAACTTAATGGTTACATTTTGGTAATATGCATGAGTAATATATGTTACAAATCATAACGATTAACTTTTGCATTGTTGCAAAGTGCTTTCCCAGTACAGTTATACTCAAGTGAACAACATCTCCTCCCCTCACTCTTTCAGAATGAAAGAGGTATGGTAGTACAACAGGAATGCTGACCATGCGCTAGCTTTGCTACAGGGTAGTTTGCAATCTTCTATCAATTCTGCCAATGAAATTCTGCCAATGAAAATTTTATGTGAAAAAAATCTATCGTCAGCTAGGAGCATAACCATAAAGCCATGCAAGAACCTAAAAAATGAGGGCCTTGCCTTTCACTCTGCAGTTGTCAGTGATGAGAGATGAAAGCCAAGTTGAGTGAATTTTGAGATAGTTGCAAATAGAAGGCAGGAGACATCTATATTAACTTATGCTTCTATATTAAGTTAAGACTTTCCTTTTTATGCTTAAAAAATATAAGGAGGTTTGAGCATAAGCAGACCACAATATACATTAATAAATCTTAACATAAGTTGCACTCTGCAATAGATTAATATATAATATTATATATAATACTAACGACTGAAATTTTCGCACCCTATGAGAAGCATGTAGTTTTTTTTTATTATTATAATTTTTTGTTACTTTTTTCTCTGCTCAGCACTGACAATTTATTGGCCTTGATTGTATTTTATTTAGGTATATGCTTTAGGGGTTTTGTTAAGTTTTAATTATTGTGTGTAATGTTCATTTTCTACAATCAAATTTGCCCATTCTCTTGAAGTCACTCTCATTAAGTATGGCATCAAGGGCCATTGTTCATGTCTTCATGTCTTTTGAGATACATTTGCAGTATTGCTTGGATGTGGCTAATTTGTATCATGTATCTTATCTCTGTATATGTCTGCTCAGACATGGTTGAAGAACTACGGCTACTTACTCCCGCATGACATCCGAACATCAGACCTGCGTTCAGAGAAAGCCATGCAATCAGCAGTTGCTGCTATGCAGCGGTTCTATGGCATCCCTGTGACTGGAGTACTTGACCAAACAACCATAGAGTGAGTACTTGCACACATAAACATGCACAAGTAAAAAAGTCATAATTCTCACATTCTACATACATGCACATTTTCATAATTTCATATATAAAATATAAAACAATTACCATAAAGTATTATTTCAACTATATATTGTATACATATTGTCAAAGCCACTTGGGCTTTAACCACATACACCAATCAGACATAACACATAAATAAATAAATAAATAAATACCTACCTGATATTATGTAGGTCCCACTTGTGTCACCAAAACAGCTCTAACCCATTGAGCCATGGACTCCACAAGACATCTCAAGGTGTGCTGTGGTATATGGCACCAAGTTCTCAGCAGATCCTTTAAGACCTCTAAGTTGCAAGGCACCTCCATGGATTGGAATTGTTTGTCCAGCACGTCCCACAGATGCTCGATCACATTGAGATCTGGGGAATTTGGAGGCCAATTCAACATCTTAAACTCTATGTCCTCAAACCATTCCTGAACATTTTTTGCAGTGTGGAAGGGTGCATTATCCTGCTGAAATAGGCCATTGCCTTTAGGGAATACCTTTGCTATGAAGGAGTGTACTTGGTCTGCAACAATTTTCAGGCAGGTAGTATGTCAAAGTAACATCCACATGAATACCAGGACCCAAGTTTTCCCAGCAGAACATTGCTCAGAGTATCACACTGCCTCCGCTGACTTGCCTTCTTCCAATAATGCATCCTGGTGCCATCTCTTCCCCAGGTAAGTTGTACCTGTTTTAGGTGTTTTCGGTGGTGGGCAGGGCTCAGCATGGGCACTCTGACCGGTCTGTGGCTATGCAGCCCCATATGTAGCAAGATGCGATGGACTGTGTGTCTGTACACCTACAGTATCTCACAAAAGTGAGTGCACCCTTAACATTTTCGTAAATATTTGATTAAACCTTTTCATGTGACAACACTGAAGAAATGACACTTTGCTACAATGTAAAGTAGTTGGTGTGCAGCTTGTATAACAGTGTAAATTTGCTGTCCCCCAAAATAACTCCACACAAAGCCATTAATGTCTAAACTGCTGGCAACAAAAGTGAGTACACCCCGAAGTGAAAATTTCCAAATTGGGTCCAAAGTGTCAATATTTTGTGCGGCCACCATTATTTTCCAGCACTGCCTTAACCCTTTTGTGCATAGAGTTTACCAGAGCTTTACAGGTTGCCACTGGAATCCTCTTCCACTCCTCCATGACGACATGGAGCTGGTGGATGTTATTGACAATGTCCTCCTCCACCTTCCGTTTGAGGATGCCCCACAGATGCTCAATAGGGTTTAGTCCATCACCTTCACCCTCAGCTTCTTTAGCATGGCAGTGGTCATCTTGGAGGTGTGTTTGGGGTTGTTATCATACTGGAATACTGCATACTGATCATGCTCTGCTTCATTATGTCACAGTACATGTTGGCATTCATGGTTCCCTCAATGAACTGTAGTTCCCCGGTGCTGGCAGCACTCATGCAGCCTCAGACCATGACACTCCCACCATCATGCTTGACTGCAGGCAAGATGCACTTGTCTTTGTACTCCTCACCTGGTTGCCTCCACACATACTTGAAATTATCTGAACCAAATAAGTTTATCTTGGTCTCATCAGACCACAAGACATGGTTCCAGTAAACCATGTCCTTAGTCTGCTTGTCTTCAACAAACTGTTTGAAATCTTTGCAAATTTATTAAAAATAAAAAACAACAAAAAAAGCACATGTACTTAAGTATTCACAGCCTTTGCCATGACACTCAAAATCGAGCTCAGGTGCATCTTGTTTCCAGTGATCATCTTTGAGATGTTTCTATAACTTGATTGGAGTCCACCTGTGGTACTTTTAGTTGATTGGACATGGTTTGGAAAGCACACACCTGTCTATATAAGGTCCCACAGTCTATATGAAGTCCAAGGAATTGTCTTTAGACCACCGAGACAGGATTGTATAGAGACACAGATCTGGGGAAGGGTACAGAAACATTTCTGGAGCATCGAAGGTCCCAATGAGCAAAATGGCCTCCATCATCCTTAAATTGAAGAAGTTTGGAACAAGCAGGACTCTAACTAGAGCTGGCCACCCAGCCAAACTGAGCAATCAGAGGAGAAGGGCCTTAATCAGGGAGGTGACCAAAAACCTGATGGTCTCTCTGACAGAGCTCCAGCATGTCTCTGTGGAGAGAGGAGAACCTACCAGAAGAACAACCATCTCTGCAGCACTCCACCAATCAGGCCTGTCTGAGTGGTCAGTAGCACTTCGTGAGAAGAGAAAAAAAATGCTTACAGGTGTTGGTCATATAATTAGAATATCGTCAAAAAGTTGATTTATTTCAGTAATTCCTTTCAAAAAGTGAAACTAGTATAATATATAGGGTTAAATATAAAATCAATATATCAGAAAATTAGAATATTGGGAAAAGGTTCAATATTGAAGACACCTGGTGCCACACTCTGATCAGCTAATTAATTCAAAACACCTGCAAAGGCTTTAAATGGTCTCTCAGTCTAGTTCTGTAGGCTACACAATCATGGGGAAGACTGCTGACTTGACAGCTGTCTAAAAGACGACCATTGACACTTTGTACAAGGAGTGCAAGACACAAAAGGTAATTGCTAAAGAGGCTGGCTGTTCACAGAGCTCTGTGTACAAGCACATTAATAGAGAGGCAAAGGGAAGGAAAAGATGTGGTTAAAAAAAAGTGTACAAGCAATAGGGAAAACCGCACCCTGGAGAGAATTGTGAAACAAACCCATTCAAAAATGTGGGGGAGATTCACAAAGACTGGACTACAGCTGGAGTCAAGAACCACCTCGCTCAGATGTAAGCAAGACATGGCTTTCAGCTGTTACATTCCTTGTGTCAAGCCACTCTTGAACAAGACACAGTGTCAGAAGCGTCTCGCTTCTGACTGCTGCTGAGTGGTCCGAAGTTGTGTTCTCTGATGAAAGTAAATTTTGCATTTTCTTTGGAAATCAAGGTCCCAGAGTCTGGAGGAAGAGAGGAGAGGTGTTCCACGTTCCACAGAATCCACGTTGCTTGAAGTCCAGTGTAAAATGTCCACAGTCAGTGATGGTTTGGAGTGCCATGTCATCTGCTGGTGTTGGTCCACTGTGTTTTCTGAGGTCCAAGGTCAACGCAGCCGTCTACCAGGAAGGTTTAGAGAACTTCATACTTACTGCTGCTGACCAACTTTATGGAGATGCAGATCTCATTTTCCAACAGGACTTGGCACCTGCACACAGTGCCAAAGCTACCAGTACCTGGTTTAAGGACCATGGTATCCCTGTTCTTAATTGGCCAGAAAACTCGCCTGACCTTAACCCTGTAGAAAATCTATGGGGTATTGTGAAGAGGAAGATGTGATACGCCAGACCCAACAATGCAGAAGAGCTGAAGGTTACTATCAGAGCAACCTGGGCTCTCATAACACCTGAGCAGTGCCACAGACTGATCGACTCCATGCCACGACGCATTGCTGCAGTAATTCAGGCAAAAGGAGCCCCAACTAAGTATTGAGTGCTGTACATGCTTATACTTTTCATGTTCATACTTTTCAGTTGGCCAACATTTCTAAAAATCCTTTTTTTGTATTGCTCTTAAGTAATATTCTAATTTTCTGAGATACTGATTTTGGGGCTTTTATTAATTGTCAGTTATAATCATCAAAATTAAAAGGAATGAACACTTGAAATATATCAGTCTGTGTGTAATGAATGTATACATTATACTAGTTTCACTTTTTGAATGGAATTACTGAAATAAATCAACTTTTTTATGATATTCTAATTATATGATCAGCACCTGTATCTGACTTTTCAGCATTCACGTAGACAAGACACAAAGGCACACCCTATACTTACCTCAACCCCTGCAATGTGTACCCAAGCTAGCCACACCAACCAAGATCATCAGACTTCTCAACAGACTCAGGGACAAGCCTCTAATGCCTACCCTGTATTTAGCTCAACCACAGTTACACACAATCTCACTAACCACACTGAGCTGTTACATCCACAGACACCTGCTGTTATTTCAGCCCATCTCAATGGACTTATGCCACCCATGTTTGATGGGGTTGTCCCAGAAGAATGTTTTCAATCTGTTTCATTGTACAAGACAATGCTTGGTTTATCTGACACTCAGTTCTTCCTTGAGTTGACCAGGTTATTTGGAAAGGAGCCCCAGAAGTGGTATTCTGCAGTGCAGCCACACCTACTCTCATGGGAGTATTTCTCAGATCTCTTTCGACAGGCCTTCCTGCATACAGACAATGTAGAGAAAATCTGGAGAGGGATTTTGGACAGAGTTTAGATTTCAAATGAGCTACTCCCACTTTTATAGCTCACCTAGTAACTGAGTTCAAGCGACTAAAGCAACTGCTCTCTGAGTGAGAACAGATTGAAGTAATCTGCCGGCATGTCTCTGATCAGTATAGACTATCCCTTCATGCTACCGCACCTACAACTTTAACAGAGCTACTTCTGACCACCCATGAACTACATGCTGCATTAGGACCTGTTTCTTCTAGTAGAGCCCCCATTGCCCCAACACCTTCTCACCAGGACCTGTACTGCTACAAATGTTTGACTCCGTGAGTTACCACACATAATTGTGGGAGCTGTAGGAAGAGTGGTAGTGCTGAACCTGTCGGAGGGGTTGGTGTAGTTTCTAAGATAGGCCAGGAGACCCCAGATACTTCTGAGGTCACTAGAGGTGGGACTGGTGCTTGGCCTCAGGTTTCAAAGGGCTCGTGAGGGTAAGCAGAGAACGGAGTCAGGGCCCACTACACAACAGACAGAGAGTTCACACACAGTTAATTTGGTGCGAAACACCCCAAAGAGGTTAAGGAATACTCCACTGACAGTAGTGGTGGTCATCAATCAGGTTTCACCGAAGGCAAGCCTGGATACAGGCTCATCCATTTCAGCGGTCCATCCATTCACCCTTCTTAAATGCGGGATAGAAGGAGATGTCGTTCTTCCTTGGAATTTTTCCCCGCTTGAGTTGGCAGACTCAAAACCCCATCTGGTGTTGTATGGCTACCTGTTCAACTTATGGAGCAACCATTTACTCACCGCTTTGCTGTGGTTCCAAACCTGTCTTATCCTATTCTCTTAGGTACAGATTTTATTATTCAGGCTGACGTCCACATTCACCCAGCCACAGGAAGTGTTGAATTGGGAGATAATGCCACCTCAGTGCCAGAACTATGCTTTCTGGAGTTTTGGAGGGCCACATAGCTAGCCTCACCTTTAAGGATGTCCAGACTGATCTTGGTCCAGTGGTGGAACAAGTATCCTTGCCTTTGGTGGACAAGAAAAAACTGGCATACCTATTGGGATAATTTGTTCATCTTTTTGGGGAAAAGATGGGACGTACTTCATTGGTTGAGCACACAATAGACACTGCTGGAACAGCAAAGCCAGTCTGTCTTCCTCCCTACCATGCTTCAACTGCAAAAAGAAAGATTATTGAGGAGCAGATTTACTGAATGTTGGAGGATGGCATTATTGACCCCGCTTCAGGGCCCTGGGCCTCTCCAATTGTGATAGTCAAAAAGTTAGGCGCAGTTCCAAGATTTTGTGTAGACTTTAGGAAAGTGAACAAATAGACAGTGAAGGACTCCTACTCACTTCCAAGAGTGGATAACTCTCTAGATTTTTTTTACAGTAGACCTTGCATGGGGTTACTGGCAAGTGTCAGTGGCCCCAGACGCAAAACCAAATACCTTTGTGTCACACAAAGAGCTCTATCAGTTTAAAGTTATGCCTTTTGGGTTATCAAATTGGCAGGGCTCATGTATGGTGTATGGTGTACCTGGACAACATTGTGGTCACCACACTGAGTTTTGACCAGCACCTGGCAAACCTCACCAGTGTGTTGGCAGATGCAGGCCTTTCCTTGAGGCTGGCTAAGTGCCATTTTTGTACACCAAAGTTATGCTACTTGGGTTACCTGGTGACACCAGAAGGCCTTGGCCCTGACGAGGGTAAGGTGGCTGCGATTAAACAGTTTCCCATGCCGAAGACAGTTAAAAATGTGCGACAGTTCCTAGGAATGACAAGTTACTACCATAGGTTCATCTCAGAGTCCGCCCGTATTGCCGAGCCGATGGTTGCCCTCATGAAGGAGGATGACCCATTTGTGTGGTCCACTGACTGCCAGGTGTCTTTTGATTATTTAAAACCACAGCTGATCAGTGCCCCAATCCTTGTTTTGCCTGACATTGAGAAGCCTTTTGCAGTACACACGGATGCCTGTGATGAGGGCCTTGGTGCCTCATTGACCCAGACTGGTGAGGATGGCTTGGAGAAGGCTGTTGCTTTTGCGAGCTGTACCCTGCACAAGTCGGAACGCCCATATTCTACTTCAGAGTAGGAGTGCCTGGGGTAATTTGGGCCCTGGAACATTGTCGTCCGTACATTGAGGGCTCTAGTGTCATAGTGGTAACAGACCACGATAGCTTGAGGTG
Source organism: Noturus placidus (assembly GCA_022414735.1). Classification (NCBI taxonomy): domain Eukaryota; kingdom Metazoa; phylum Chordata; class Actinopteri; order Siluriformes; family Ictaluridae; genus Noturus; species Noturus placidus. The sequence continues at coordinate 39,881 of JAFFST010009353.1, forward strand.
GTTGATGACAAGGCCCTCTCCCTCAGGACAACTGGCTCGATGGTGCATGTGCAGGACTTTGACTTTGAGCTTGCCCATAAACCTGACTCAGCAATTCTAGTTCCGGATGCACCCTCGCGAAACCCTACCACCTTCGGGGCCTATAGACCTGTTACCACCTTACGCCACAGTTGGCTCATTAAACCTAAGGCGCCAGCCACTAATGGCGTTGGAAGACAAGAAACAGCTTCAGTCGTTCCAGCAGGCTGGCAAAGTCATCTCATCAATATATACTGACTTGCAGAGCGGCCCCTGTGTGGATTCGCCAGGCTTCTGTATTCTGGAATGCTGGTTTACTTTGTTGACAAGAGGAATTCCTGCCAGCGTCATCCACACAAGGATCTATGCTTCTATGTGCCAGAAGCTCTGAGGGGCACTCTGCTGAAATATTTCCATGATCACCCATGGCTAGCCACTTGGGTGTAACCAAGACACTTGAGCGCTTACAGAAGCAGGTCTACTGACCAGGTATGCGTGGTAATGTTAAGAAGTATGTACTGTCCTGTGTAACCTGCCAGCTGTCCAAGCCTACCTAGCAGAAGCCGGAGGGCTACAGTGCCTTGCGAAAGTATTCGGCCCCCTTGAACTGTTCGACCTTTTGCCACATTTCAGGCCTCAAACATAAAGATATAAAACTGTAATTTTTTTGTGAAGAATCAACAACAGGTGAGACACAATCATGAAGTGGAACGAAATTTATTGGATATTTCAAACTTTTTCAACAAATAAAAAACTGAAAAATTAGGCGTGCAAAATTATTCAGCCCCCTTTAGTTAATACTTTGTAGCGCCACATTTTTGCTGCGATTACAGCTGTAAGTCGCTTGGGGTATGTCTCTATCAGATTTGAACATCGAGAGACTGAAATTTTTGCCCATTCCTCCTTGCAAAACAGCTCGAGCTCAGTGAGGTTGGATGGAGAGCGTTTTTGAACAGCAGTTTTCAGTTTTTACCACAGATTCTCGATTGGATTCAGGTCTGGACTTTGACTTGGCTATTCTAACACCTGGATATGTTTATTTGTGAACCATTCCAAAATTCTTTTTTTTATGAGATGGTTCCTCACACATATGTATACATAGCCCACTCACACAGGAATGCGCTCATACGCCCTTCTCCCTAGGCACATACCAAGGGTTACCTGTAACTGGGAGATTAACAGGTGGACAAATCCTTATTTTGCTCCTCTAAATGAATATTGAAGTGATATGTTTTCAGTTTTTCTCATTCTCTGCTCTTATTCTTCTTTGTTTTTGAAATACTGTTAATGACTGTGCACCTTAAAGTTTTGATACGTTATTATTTCAAGCAAGTGTGAAGTTCTAAAAATTTTCATTCAATGCACATTGAAAAAAAAAGAAATGCTGTTCTTGTTGCAGAATGTTGGACTATAGTTATGTGGAACAGGCAAAGATGTGATTAACGGTACTACTTTCTGTAGCCTTACTTATGTCAGCTGTCACACAGGCACCTGGGAGATGCAGCCGTGAGTTCGCCATGGTGTAACAGTAATTGGTGTCAAAGGTGCTTCTGCATAGTATTGAGCAAAGGCTGTGAATACTTATGAATATGTGATTTATTTTTTTTTTTGCTTTTTATTTTTAATAAATTTGCAAAGATTTCAAACAAACTTCTTTCACGTTGTCATTATGGGGTATTGTTTATTGAATTTTGAGGAAATTGAATCCATTTTTGGAATTGTCATGAATCCCCCCTTTTAAGCAGAGTGCACTAGCGCGAATTCCCGAGCACCGGCAAGCCCGATGTGGACATTGTTGACATTCAGGACATTTCAACCAAGTGTATATTGTTGTTTCTGTCTTGTCTCCTCCCTGTGTCTGTCATTCGCTAATCTGTCACGTGTTTCTGTATTGCCCTCAGCTGTTCGCTATTACGATGCTGATTTAGCATACATATATACCGTGCGCCTCCCAGCACATGGCGCGGAATATTGAGTAAATTAGATTAAACATAGTAAAGATAGATAGCTCTGTTTATGTTTCATGTGTAGTGTATTGACTTTGTTATCCCGTGACCTCGACTTCGCATTCTGCCTTGCCCTGTATTATTCTGTTTGCACGATTGCTTAACCCTCGCCTGTTTTGGATTACCCTATTGGATCACGTGTTTTGGATTATACTGCCTGACCCTCTCTCAATAAAAACGGTTCTACTGCATTTGCATCCAGCCTTATCTCTCCGTCATCACAATACATGACAGAATATTCCGCCCACACAATGAATGCAGCACCAGAATGGAGAGGATGCAAAAGCCGGAAGTCCACACCCACCATCCCCGCATTGGATTCAATACAGTTTCCACAAGAGACTTTCGTGAATCTTCCAGATAGGTTTGATGGGTTCTTTGGCTACCTGGACTATTTTTTGTTTGACTGTCAAACACATTTTTCAAGTTTAACGGACACTAAGACCAGTGAGAGAGAGTGCAATAAGGTTCATGGTGTACTGGTTTTTTGGCCCAGCTCGCAAATGGGCGCAGCGATTGGCAGCCATGAGATCCCGGGAACTGGAGAACAGTAGACAATTCATGGACATATTTTTGCAGGAGGTTGGAGAACCAAGGCAGAGCTACGACCTGGATCAGCTTTTGAAGGGCACCAATGTGGAGAACAAGGCTAACCTGCCGTTCCACATGCACTATGAGTGGATGAACCACCAGAAGTATGTTAACACTGACAAACAAGCTCTGTGCATGCCCAAGCCTGCTGACCAAGTTCTGCGCACGCCCAAGCCTGCTGACCAAGTTCTGCTCAGGCCCAAGCCTGCTGACCAAGGTCTGCTCATGCCCAAGCCTGCTGACCACGTTCTGCTCATGCCCAAGCCTGCTGACCCAGTTCCGCTCATATCCAAGCCTGCAGACCAAGTTCTGCCCATGTCTAAGCCTGCTGACCAAGATCCGCTCCAGCCGGAGGTTAACCTGGCGACCTCAGAGCTTGAACCTGAGACCCACAGGGTGGGCTCACCTGCCGAGCTCCAGCCCGAGGTCCACATGGCAGCTTCAGAGCCCCAGCACGAGACCTACAAGGCGGTCTCAGCATCAAAGCTCCATCCTGAAATTAACCTGACGACCTCAGAGTTCGACGAGGTGGGCTCACCTGCTGAGCTCCAACTAGAGGTCAACAGCGAGGCCCCAGCATCAGAGCCCCAGTCAGAGGTAAACCTGGAGACTTCAGAGCTTGAAAAAGAGACCCACGAGGCAGGCTCACCTGCCGAGCTCCAGGTAGAGGTCAACAGGGAGGCTCCAGCCCACAAGCTCCAGCCAGAGGTCAACGTGTCAACTCAGAACTAGAGCTAGAACCTCAGTTCCATGAGGAGGTTTCACCAGCCAGAGGTCCATGTGGTGACCTCAGAGCTCCACCGTGAGACCCATCAAGAGGTCATAGAACCCAAGCTCCAGTCACAGGTCAGCATGTCAACCTCAGAGCTCAAGTTTGAACCTGAGGCCCATGAGGGGTCTCAGTTCCAGAACTCCAGTATAAGATCAAGTTCCTGCTAGAGGTCAACAAAGTAACGTCCCAAGCCTAGTTACTGTACCAAGTGTCTGTTGACATGAACAACCAAGCTCTGCTCACGTCCATGTCTGCTGACATGCACAACCAAGTGTCTGTTGACATGGACAACCAAGCTCTGCTCATGTCCACGTCTGCTGACATGACCAGCCAAGTTCAGTCTGCAGGCTCCGCTGAGTATATCGCTCTGCTTTCATGCTCAGTTGAGGACTTCGCTCCACTTTCCTGTTCTGCCGAGGACTTCGCTCGGCTTTCATGTTCTGCCAAGGACTTCGCTCTGCTTTCATGTTCCGCCGAGGACGTCGCTCTGTTTTCATGTTCCACCGAGGATGTCGCTCCACTTTCCTGCACCCCTGAGTACTGCGCTCTGTTTCCCTGCTTGGTGGAGGTCGTCGCTCTGCCTTCCTGCTCGGCGGAGGTCGTCGCTCTGCCTTCCTGCTCGGCGGAGGTCGTCGCTCTGCCCTCCTGCTCGGCGGAGGTCGTCGCTCTGCCTTCCTGCTCGGAGGACCTTGACTTTACTTTGTGCCTCGCCCTGTATTGTTCTGATTACCCTATTGGATTACATGTTTTGGATTATACTGCCTGACCCTCTCTCAATAAAAACAGTTTTGCTGCATTTGCATCCAGCCTTATCTCTCCGTCATCACGATACGTGACAGGAATAAGGCTGTAACATAACAAAATGTGGGAAAAGTGTGAGTGGCAAAAGTATGTGAACCTTTGCTTTCAGTATCTGGTGTGACCCCTTTGTGCAGCAATAACAACAACTAAACATTTCCAGTAACCGTTGATCAGTCTTTTAGCCCATTCCTCAGTTCAGAACATCTTCAACTCTAGGATTTTGGTGGGTTTCCTCACATGAACATTTATTTTGGGTTACGGTCAGGACCTTGACTTGGTCATTCTAAAACATTAACTTTATTCTTCTATTCTTTGGTAGAATGACTTGTGTGTTTAGGGTAGTTGACTTGCTGCATGACCCACTTAGTCTTAAGATTCAATTCATGGACAGATGTCCTGATATTTTTCATTAGAATTCACTGGTATAATTCAGAATTCAATGTTCCATTAATGATGGCAAGCTGTCCTGGCCCAGATGCAGCAAAACAGGCCCAAATCATGATAGTACCACCACCAGGTTTCACACGTGGAATATAGTTCACATTGTATTAGCTGTACGCTGTGGGAAGCACCCTCACGTGTGACCGGTATGTGAAGCTTGTGTAACCTCATGCCTATTTATAAGCCTGTCATAATCAGGTGACATGGCAATTAATTGCGTCGCGTCTTTATTATCTTCAGTGAGGCTGCATTTTGGTCGTTTGTGTAATTCTTGCAAAAGCACTCTTCATTTCCTTTTCCGAAAAAAAAAGAATAATCTTTCTTTTCTGTCCCTTTAAAAAAAGGGAGAAAAAGATGAGTGAGTGAGTTCAGGAAGTGTATTAAACCTTGCTCCCGTTACATCATGGGGAGGACTGCACACTTTCTTTTTTTATTATTATTTTTTTTTTAAATTCAGTATTTTTATTGAAAGATATGGCACAATGTTACAGACATTATTCCGTATGTCTCAGTGAATCAAAAAAAAGGGAGCTATACTTGTTTTGTGTACAGATTAGAACACACATTCATACATTCGCTGATTACGGATCAGTCGGAGGCTGGAAGTAAGCGCAGAGGATTATCTTTATTATTAAACAAACAGAAACAAAATGCGGGTAAACATAGGTATACCGTCTCTTCTTGATAACTTGGAAAACATGGAACTCTGGTCAAAACAAGATACGAGGCATGAAATATAGAAATGTCCACACTGCAAACACTACTACAACATCTAAACATCTAACAAACAATAATGCGCCCCATACTCAGTAACTAAGGGCTTTAAATAGGTAACATAATCAAAGGCAAAACATAGACACCATAAGAACACCATGCCCACCGTCAAACATGGAGGTGGACACATTATGCTTTGAGGGGTGTTTTTCTGCTAAGGGGACAGGACAACTTAGGGTTATCCTCAACCTCATCAAAAGGACGATGGACGGGGCCATATACCGTCAGATCTTGGGTGAGATCCTCCTTCCCTCAGCCAGGGCATTGAAAATGAAAAGTAATTACTAAGTCATTACCAAGTACTAAGTTATGTTTTGCAGAGGGGCCAAATGCATATTTCCCTCATTGAATGCAAATCAATTCATAACATTTTTGACATACGTTTTTCTGGATTTTTTTTTGTTGTTATTCTGTCTCACTATTCAAATAAACCTACCATTAAAATTATAGACTGATCATTTATTTTTTATTGGGCAAATGTAGAAAATCAGCAGGGGATCAAATATTTTTTTCCCCTCACTTTATTAAAATCCTCCAGATACCCAAATATGGCAATATGGTGAGAGGGTATAACAGTAATAGACAGTATTTTTTAAATGCTATCAAAATACTTCTGCCAAAAGGAGAATAATAATAGACAGGAATAGACCATGTGGGTTCGGTTACAGGGAGAGGCATGACATTTATCACATCTTCCAATGACAGTGGGATAAATCTGTGACAGACATGCATGTTTTGGAGAAAGTAATCCTGTGCAACACCTTGAACTGTATCAAAGAGAGACAAGCACATAATGAGCTTGTGTGGATCTTGTTAAGGGCAACGTCCCACCAGGCTTCATTTAGGGTCAACCCCAATTTGCCCTCCCATGCAACCTTGATTTTAGTGATAGGTGCTCTATCGTAGGATAAAAGTTTATTATAAATTCTTGAAATAAGAGATTTCTGAAGAGGGTCATAAGAGAGAAAAATCATCCCATAGTTGATTTGGGGGTGAGGAGGGAAAAGTAGGAAACAATTATTTTGCACAGTATCTAACTTGAAAATAGCGAAAAAGATGGTGGAAGCTGAAATTCACTCGACGGATCTGCAAAGCTACGAGAAGCACCGTCCCTATAGATATCTTTGACGGTTTTGAAACCCTTGACATGCCAAATAGCAAATGTTGGGTCAGATATAATAGAATGGAATGAGTGATTTTAAGTAACGGAGCTAAGGTAGACATGGAAACAAATTTATAATTCTTTCTGAACTGGTACCAGATTTTTAGAATTGAGCTAACCACTGGGTTATCTGTAAAGCCAGAGAAGTTGGTGGGAATAGATGAGGTAAGCAGAGCCATTGAAGAGGACGAGCCACATGAATGTACCCCTAACGTACTCCATGGCGAGTGCGTTGGTCTCGACTAAAATAAGATTTTATGAATGTGTGATACCCAGTAATACAGCTGGAAATTTGTGAGAGAAAGGCCAGCATTGAGTTTAGATCTCTAAAGCATTGGCTTACTTATTCTGGGTGCCTTTCCACCCCATAAAAAGCTAGTAATTTCCCAATCAATTGGCTTAAAAAAACTTTTTGATAAGAATTGAGGGAGAAATTGGAATAAAAAGAGGAACTTAGGCAGGATATTCATTTTTACCATGTTAATTCTTCCTATAAGCGACAGAGGTAAAGACCTCCATTGCTGAAGGTCAGTTTTGATTTTAGGGCGGCTGTGGCTCATTTGGTAGAGCCGGTTGTCCACTAAACGTAGGGTTGGCAGTTCGATTCCCGCCCTTGATGACTCCACATGCCGAAGTGTCCACTGAACCCTAAGTTGCTCCCGATGGCAAGCTAGCCCCTTTCATGGCAGCTCTGCTACCATTGGTGTGTGTGAATGTGTGTGTGAATGGGTGAATGAGACACAGTGTAAAGCGCTTTGGATAAAAAAGTGCACATTTATCATTTACATTAATGGGGAGAAGTTATATTGATTCCTAAGTACTTAAAGCCAGAGGGGCTCAGTCTAAAGGGGATATTAGATTGATATAGTTGTGATGCTAAAGTATTAATGGGATAGCACTCACTCTTGGAAATATTAACTTTATAATCTGAAAATGAACCAAATCTCTGAAAAAAGGAGAGAATTCCTGGTAAAGAACGACTTGGGCTGGAAACATACAGTAATAAATCATCCTCATAAATAGATAGTTTAAATTCCATTCCCAAATGTGATATCCCCGTGAAAGAGGGGGAGGACCTCAGATAGATTGACAAGGGCTCTATAGCTAATGCAAAAAGTAAAGGAGACAAGGGACAACCCTGTTGAGTACCACGGGATAAAGTAAAATAAATTGATTGTATAACATTGGTGGAGATACTAGCTTGCGGGGATGTGTACAGAAGGCGTATCCAAGCAATAAATGTATCACCCAATCCAAATTTATGTAATACATTAAGCAGTTAGTCCCAGTCAACCCTGTTGAATGCTTTTTTAGCATTGACTGAGATCACTACTTTGGTAGTTGTAGGGGAGGGTTTGGAGTAGATAATGTTTAAAAGGGTGCGGACATTGTAAAATAGCTGACTCCCCTTTATAAACCCAATTTGTTCTCCTGGAACTATGATAGGAAGTATTCTTTCCAAGCAACTAGCCAAAGCCTTAGCAAGAATCTTAGCATCCACATTTATCAAGGAGAGGGGTCTATAAGAGCAGCAGAGATTCAGATCTTTGTCTTTTTTTAAAGCAGATTTATAGAAGCTTGTCATATAGTAGGAGGAGGAGAGCCATCCTGCATAGAGTCCTTATATACAGCATGCAATAAAGGGTACCGTTTAGATTTACAGTTTAGAATCCATCAGGGCCATGAGCTTTATTGTTTTGGATGCTATTTATGGCTAGGTTGATTTTCTCTAAGGCAGGGGTGTCCAATCTTATCCGGAAAGGGCCGGTGTGGGTGCAGGTTTTCATTCCAACCAAGCAGAAGCCTCACCTGAGTCCCTTGAAAGCCAAGATCAAAAGATTAAACAGGTGGAAACAGGTGTGGCTCCTGCTTGGTTGGAATGAAAACCTGCACCCACACTGGCCCTTTCCAGATAAGAATGTACACCCCTGCTTTAAGGTTAATGGTGAATCAAGATCTTTAGCAACATCCGGGTTAATGGTAGGAAACTTGAGACGAGTTAATTTCAGAAGTCCCAGATGGAAATTCAGCCGTATACAGAGAGGAATAGAATGAGCAAAACAGTGAGTTAATGGTATTAGGGTCTGTATGGAGTATGCCAGATAAATCTTTTATTTGAGGGATCATTCGTGAGGTTGCCTGGTGACGCAGTTAGTGGGCCGAGAGCCTTATCGCCATGTTCATAATATGCTGAGCGTGAACGTAGAAGAAGGCGCTCTGCATCAGCAGTTGTAATGAGGTCAAATTCAGTCTGTAAGTCAACACGAGCTTTTGTTGCAGGAGCCCGAAAGTTGGGTCCATCTATCGCTCACCCGACATCAGACTGCACACTTTCTGTGTGAAGTGTCTAGGGTTGGGGAACGCCATGGCAGAGGTCTGACTGTGCGCTTTGTGAACACCTTACAATTAAGAAGCTCCGCTCATGACTCACTCTCTTCTCGGAAGCTGAAGCGAGTTGGGTTCAATCTGTCATCTATTTATGACCTCCCTGTGACGCATCTGTTTCCCACGCATTCCTAATTTTGGTGCTCGCCTCACTACCTAGTGCCAGAATAAAATCATAAATCCTAGAATTCATTCCTCTCTGATGTGGATTGTTTGAAAACAAGCTTTCCCAAGCCTGTTGTGGAGGCAAAGAGGGGAAATTAGGAAACCATCTAGAGACGAAATTCCGAATTTGAAAATAACGAAAGATATGCGTCACAAGGAGGTCATAAGTAGATGACAGATTGGCAAAGCTATAAAAGACACCATCGGCATACAGATTTCTAACTTGTTTAATGCCCTTGTTATACCACACTAAAAATGTAGAAACCAAACACGATGGAGGAAATAGGTGGTTGTTGTCTAAAGGACTTTGGACATGGCAATCAGCCTACCGTGCATGTCTTTGGACTGGGGGAGGAAACCGGAATGTTACTGAAAGTGCTTGCATTTATTTGCTGATTATGAAAGAAAGTAATTTGTTGTTTATGTCTGCTCATTGTTTAGGTGGATGAAGAAACCCCGGTGTGGGGTTCCTGATCACCCACAACGGAGGAGAAATAAGCGCTATGCTCTCACTGGTCAAAAATGGAGGGACAAAAAAATTACATACAGGTATAAATACTGTTTCATAGCAAAGTGATTTTTGATTACATGTAGCTATTATTTGACTTACAAAATAAAAGTAAAGATGGATGAAGAATGGAGTGATAGGTGAATTAATTAGAGAGAATACTATGTATGGGTATATATACAGTACAGTGCATTCTCTTAACTTCAGTGTAAGCAATTTCTACTAAAGGTTAGCACTTATTTCTCAAAATACTCTCTACAGTCCCCTCTGAAACTATTGGAATGGCAAGACCAATTAATGTTTTTGCTGTAGATTGAAGACATTTGGATTTGAGATCAAATGATGAATATGCTTTCATCTTGTATTTCCTGGTATTTATATGTAGATGTGTTAAATGACTTAGAACATGGCACATTTTGTATCAGACTACTCAATTTGTAGGCGAACAAAAATATTGGAACATGTGACTGACAGGTGTTTCTTGTTACACTGGTGTATCCTGTCAGATTGATTGTTTAAACCAGAGGTCCTCAAGCTTTTGTAACTAAAGCCCCCCAACTCTCTCCTATCATGTGGTACCCCCCCCCCATATTGGAATAGACCAGGTATAATGATGATCTATTCTATATAAAATCTATCTATATATAACCTAAACTATAAGATTATATATCTATAAGATACCTATAAGATATCAATAGATAGATAGATAGATAGATAGATAGATAGATAGATAGATAGATAGATAGATAGATAGATAGATTTTTTTGCTTTTGTGTTTTTGTGTTTTTTTTTATTACTTTCATAACTTTTATGATTTTTTAAAATAACATTTATGACTTTTATTAAACTATATAATGGACAGGTATGGAACATGAATTATCAAAAATGTTTCAGAACACTATAACTACTTTGAACAAGAGAACTACAGTGGTGTGAAAAAGTGTTTGCCCCCTTCCTCATTTCCTGTTCCTTTGCATGTTTGTCACACTTAAGTGTTTCGGAACATCAAACCAATTTAAACAATAGTCAAGGACAACACAAGTAAACACAAAATGCAATTTGTAAATGAAGGTGTTTATTATTAAAGGTGAAAAAAAATCCAAACCATCATGGCCCTGTGTGAAAAAGTGATTGCCCCCCTTACTATAACTGTGGTTGTCCACACC
>JAFFST010009354.1:4461-24094 GCA_022414735.1 Noturus placidus
ACAAAAAATTACAGTTTTATATCTTTATGTTTGAGGCCTGAAACGTTGCAAAAGGTCGAACAGTTCAAGGGGGCCGAATACTTTCGCAAGGCACTGTATATATATATATATATATATATATACATCCACTATAAATTAGCTTGGGACCAGCTGGTTAAAAGTAATTGTAAAAATGACTAAGACAAAGAAAGTAAGGTTTGCGGAGGTCTAGCAAAAAGGTCTAGCATCATCTGTTTGCATAAAGTATTCTATTCACCAGATCAGCAGAAAACAAAATCTTCCTTCCTCCACAGTTGGATATATAATTTTTAAAAAATCAAAGATGAAGGACTTGTAAATGAAAACAAAGTGCAGGCATAATTTTGAGTAAAATCAAGAAAAAACCGCCAAAAAAACACTGGCAAGAATGACCAGATACAGCTTATTTTGCAAACTATTCAAAACAGGATCAGTGCTCATGGGTACAACTTTGATAGATCTGATTGTAAAGTGTTTGTGTGTAGAAATCCAGGAGAAGAATTAAAACCAAACTTCACTAAAGGTACTATAAAGCACAAAGTTGGCTGGGGCTCTTTTTTTTCCTGCTGTGGTGTTGGTGAGCTTGTGTTTATTGATGGCATCATGATCTCAGAATTGTACAGAGGATGCAAACTTGCAGAAATCAACAATGAAATAATTCAAGCGACAGTTATGGATTTTTCAGCAGCAAATCGATTCAAAGCATACTAGCTGCATATTGAAAGAATACTTCCCCTGAGCCTTATTGAATGCTTTTTTGTCTAATTTTGAACAGTATATCGATTTTTTAAAATCTATTTTTAAACATAAGTATCTATTTCTGGGAAATACTTTGCTTGAAAAGTGTACTTCTTTGTATCTTTGTTTAAAATCTTATTTTCTAATGCAGTGAAATTTATAATATTTATATACAATATATAAAAATTAATGTATTTATAATTGTGACTTAAGTGCCCAAATTCATTTTGGGGCTACCGTCGCATTGAAGCAGTTTTTGATTATGCCATGAATTGGCAATTTGCTGCTGCTGCTTACTTACTACTTTATATAATTACCTGCCTTCATGATCAAACACTTGAACGATGACTGGGGGAACTCACCTGACCACTATTTTTATCATCCTGCATTCCAAACTCTTTCAGCTAAGATGGTTCTGTTTTTCATGGGAGGAGAGGCAGATGTAGATTTGTCAAAGTCTGCGAACCATTTTAGAAAGCACTCTCCTGAATTTAGAATTTGGGGGGTTGGACGTTAGTCCATCCACTTAAAGTGCAAGGTTTCTGGAGTCAAGTGGAGCCTTAAACACAATACCTGAAAACATATAGCTCGAGGCAACCTCTGGTGCAAAGGGCACCAAATTAGGATCCTGTATCAGGTCTAACAGGGAGACAAACTGTGACCTCCCCAGGCACTTGATCAGTTTGTCTAGCCATGGCATGGGTTCAGTGTCAAAGTAACACCTTGTTAGACTCTGGGAATCATTACACAACTAAAGTGTGGCATCCTGATTTTGTACCATTACTATGGTGCTTGAGCATAGGTATTTTCCTACCTGTATCTTCTCAGATGGGGTCTTAGATATGCAGTACAGCTACTGCTGTGCTACTACCCTTGGTGGTGTCTTCATTCTGTACTGGATGAGGTGGGTCCAACCAGGGGTACTGGTAACAAGTCCTGGTACTGGCTATTTAACTTTTGTAGCTCCTGTCCTTGTGAGGCTGAGATATCCCCCCTTTTGAGGAGACATAGCTGGAGATGTGAGAGTGCAGAGACATTTGATATACTTTATACACTATTTATCTGCTTTTCATGTGGTCAGTACCATAGAGGTTTACTTAATTTTTTTCAGCACTTACCTTGATGTTTTTTTTTAGTAAAGTAAGAAATTATATTTTCTTAAGTAGGCTGTAGTTTTTATTATTAAATGTGATGAATACATAATCATATTTAATGAAAACAATCAACACAATATAATTATAACATTCTTACATATTTGTGTTTTTTGTTTGTATGAAGAATGTAGAAAGACACTCATTTCTATTGAATTATTTCACCAGAATGTTCTGGATTCTCTCGTGTTTACTTGAGTATTCACAAAAATACAGTTACAAAAGTCATTTATTCATTGAAAACATGACACCCGGAAAGCAACAAGCTAGCATGATAGGTGATACCTACCAACAAGACAAACACAGCGACAACTGACTCTACTCAGAGCGCTTAATTACACACATGGAGAGAGAGAGAGAGAGAGAGAGAGAGAGAGAGAGAGAGAGAGAGAGAGCAAGCAATATACAAAGCAACGTTTACATTACTGTATTGTGCTCTTCATTAAACTGTGTGTTTGGATATTCATGTTTTGCAGCCTTCGTATGCAGAGTTCGATATCAGTGGAAATGTACTTGGGCTCATTTTCAACCAGGGAATGATCTGGTGATAATACAATTCTTGCTCAAAAAAGACTAAATAAAATAAAATAAAACATTATAGTGTACTGAGGAACTTAAATATATGTGTGTTCCTGCATTTTCATTAGGATGGGTGCATTTTATGCCCCAGGGCTGGTGGGTATAAACATTCTGCGCCTGGTGACCTCCATGTATTTCCAGTGCTGGGCTGTAATGAGCAGTAATGTCCCTCATGAGAGAGTGTTCAAAGCTTCCCGCTCTAACAACTTCTACATGGGCATCCTGCTCCTCGTGCTCTTCCTCAGCCTCATGCCTGTGGTCTACACCATGATGACCATGTCTCCTTCATTCGACTGTGGACCCTTCAGGTCACACACATACACCTACACACACACACTATCAGATCATCCTGAAAATCTAGAGCTGGCAATGATGCATTCGCAATGTGTAGGATGAATTTTTAGTATGTATACATTTTTAAATATTCCACTTAGCTGACCACTTTTGGCCAAAATGTAAAATTCTACAAAATGATTGGTTATTGATCAGTAAACAGGACAAACTGGGCCAAGCAAAACACAGAGAATGAGGAACAGGAATAAAGTCAATGCATGTCAATGAAAAACAGTCTTGATAATGTCAGAAAACACATGTCAGCTGAGCATATACTTCACAAATGGCATGTGTGAAAGTCTCTTTAAAAAGCTGACTGTGAGTATGTATGATTGAGAAAAGCTGTTCATGAGCAAAAGTCTGGTAATGGAGAACGAGGCAGTGTTTGTGTATTCTGGAACATGGTGTCTGAGGCAGCCATGCTTGTAGAATGCTCTTACAGAGTCTCCCCACCCCAATCTCAAAACCGACAGATCCCACAGAAGGGTTTGTTCTAGGAGCACTGCTTTTTCTGGGTCTCTCCCTGGGACATGGGACATGGTGTTCAGGGTTATTTACATGAAATTCATGGTGTATTTCAGTCATAGACACTCGACTGAAATGTTTTTCATGATCTGAAGGTGTATGATTAAATCTTTGAAATCGATGTTGTAGACAAAAATAGAATCATGCCAACATTTCATTAGATAAGTAACATTTTATTTGCAAAAAAAATGTTTTTTTGGAGCTAAGTATTCCAAAAAGCAGACGATAAGAGTCCAGCATAGGTGTAAACTCCTTTAATACTGTTTAAAAAGCATCTCAGGGATATTCCTCAAGAAATCGGTGGAGAAATCTCTAAGAATACATTTCTGGAAATTCTAGGTGAAAAAGTGGTCTACTAATGTTAAATTATTTAGATTTATTTTGGGGGGTATTGATCGCAGCATAATTCCCATAGTTCCATTTGTGTTATTTCAGAGTTTAAATGACTTTATTATGATTTTAAAATGTGGGGGGAAACAATAAATTAAGAATGAGTGTCTAAACTTTTCACTGGTAGTGTATATTTCCAGAATTTCCAGAAATGTATTCTTGGCATTTTCTCAAGACAATTTTTCACAGCCTTCTTTTCTCATATTTACCAAGGTTGCCAATATTAGTGGAGGGCACTGTATTTATAAATCTTCTTATTATAGTTAATATAGTTTGAATTAAATCCATTAATTTCAGTAATAAAATGGGATAATAACTATAAAAACTAAATATAAATAAATAAAATCATGGACCTCCTGGCAATGTTTCATGGTTCCCTGTGTGTCCACAAACCCTAATGTCAGAACCATTGTTGTAGATGATAAAACAAATAAACAAACATACAATAAATACCAGTAGCTTTATGGTTTACTGATGGTTGTGTTTGTTCTTCTGAACAGTGGGAGAGAAAAGATGTTCGATGTGGTAATTGAGACGATCCAGAACCTTCCAGCATTTATGGCCAACATCTTCACCTACGCATCCAATCCTGGGCTTATTATATCTGTCGTACTTCTCATGGTGTGAGTGCTCAGTCAGGGGGTTAGGGGAGGGGGTTGGGATAGCATGGTATGGGGCTATAATTATTGTCAAAATGTTTCAAGGAAACAATGCATATTAGCTATGAATTACATTCCATAATTTTACCTCCTATATCTCTTACTTTATAGATAACTGCATTCCTGAACACATACAAACAGCCTCTGTACTTTGAGTCTTATTATGTGTATGCGTAACAACCATCTCTTGTTAAACAGGCTAGCTATCTACTACCTGAATACAGTTTCAAAAGCCTACCAGAAAGCCAACATGGATCTGAAGAGGAAGATACAAATGGTATGTGTCATTTATGACTATATCTAATGTTACATTCTAGTGCTTTCCAACATAGGATTCTGCTTTTATTTAACACATGATCTCAATTAATAGTAAATGAATCCAAAAATATAGTATCCTATAGTGAACTATCCAAATCTGAAAGACAAGTTTTTATCTGATGTGGCTCTAGCAAAGAGATGAGGAGAAGAACCGAAGGAACAATAAAGACAGCACTAATCAGGTGATGAAAGACTTGGAGGATCTTATGCCCAACAAATCCTTGATACCACCAGCACCTGCTAAAGAGGAAGCAGGTTAGTAGACTCATATTCGTTTACTTAATTTAATTCTTCCATTGGCTGGTGTTGTTTAGGTCTGTTTTCACTTCACTATCTATCAAAATGTAGAGCAATTTTATACAAACACACGCACACACACATACATACATATATATATATATATATATATATATTTTATTTTGAAGGAGTGAAAGTACTGGAAATTAAATAAAATACCACACAGCACATAATGGCACTAGAGATTAAGTTAACATCAGGCTGTAATTATAATATAGTATTTCTCTCCTATTGTTTTATGAATACTCAGAATTCCAGTACTGCATTTAGGGGTAGTAGGGGTATTTGGATATATCCATGGTTACACTGTAAAATCTTCAGCTTGATAATGAAATAATGTTCATTGCTCTATTTTTGCCCTCTAATGGAGATCTAAAGGAATAATGAATTTACTCAATTCAAGTATGGTCCAAAAGTCAATTTTAATTTAGAGCAGGGATTCAAAATGTATCTGGTAGGTCAGATTAGAACCTTTAAACTTAAGAGGGTGATCAGGAGTGATAAGTGATAGCATTCAGTGTTCACTTTTGTCTGTCTCTTTTCCTCCTAACCCCAGCGAATTCTGCCCTTAAACCCCCTGCTGGTAAATCTCCGAAGATCACTGAAAAAGCTGGCACAGCCACCAATGGTAAAGGAGTAAAAATGCAGAAGGACGTTTCTTTGGCTGCTGTGAATCCCCGTGCACCTGTGACCCGCTTACCAGCCCGTGGAAGAGGACCTCCACCAGTGTGATAAAACACAGCACATGCATTGCAAAGTGATATCAGGCAGAAGTCTTATGTGTACACAAACATTAGGACAAATACGGCTAGTAAAGTCGTAGGAACTGAGTAGGAAGTTAAGTGAGAGGGAACAGGCGAGCGTGTTTCCTGGTGCAGAATGAAGAATAAAACTACTTATTTCAGATGTTCAGTCTTATCCTCAAAGGGCCAGGTATGGGGGAGGAGGAAAGTAGGAGCCACAACTGAGCCTCAACCGAAGGCCAAGATGAACTGATTAAATTATTTCAATTAATTCTAATTTGTATAAAGTCTTTAACAATAGACATTATTACAAAGCAGCTTTACATATATCTGCATGTACATTGATATAAACAGATGCAACCAAACTAGAGTGAATAGATTACTTTACCACATGTGGTATGATTTACTGAGTTAAAGTCTCTTCAAATCTGCAATTGTGTACATACATTAATACGACCAAGGGGCATGAATTACATGTGCGTAAGCCCGTTACGGCCATTTAAAGAAAAAACAAAGCGATGTAAGTAATAACAAAAAGTTTCTGGAAGTCATGACTTATTTTTGCCACATTAAAGTTGTTGTATATTGTTCACCCCTCTGATGCAACCAGAATTCCGACAGAGCCGATGAAAAAGTTTTTCACTTACCGAGTCTCTGACTCTGGATATGGGCCTTAGTTATTAAGTTCTGATCTTTGATTTAATATATAATGTACAACACCAAATCTAAACAGCTACAAACTGGTTTCTCTGCTTTTACAATACTGTATTTCTGATCAATACATATCAAGAGAGTTAAATATATTGTTATGGCAACTAATGAAATAAAAACAGTTCTTGGTAATTGACAGACTTTTGGACATGTTTGTATGTGCACCAGTAATGAACTTGGAGACGACTGACAGGTTGTTACAATCGTGTGGTTTAGTTTTGGTATTTGAGACAATTGGGCACTATTTGTCTATTATTATTATTATTATTATTATTATTATTATTATTATTATTAGATTGAGCATAGTTTACAAAGATATGCACAAAATAAAGTTGGTCTTGAGAATTTACATGCTTGCTGTAACAGTCCTGGCCTAAGTTTTATGTGACATACTTGTGTAGCCACCATCCACCCAAACGGCATAGCGTCATCCAGCAAGGCCATGGTACAGATTAACCAGACAACCCAAATGGAGTTCAGTTTACACAAGGACATCACTTTCAACAACATCATGCTATATACTTTATAGCAGAACCTAGCATTGTTTAAAAAAGGTTATTCTTAGATACTTTATTTGCTTATTACACACTGAATGCTTTTGCGTGCCTGAATGAATGAATGAATGAATGAATGAATGAATGAATATACATTTTGGGGCTGAGGTACCTATAGATTCAAAATACATGCCAAATAGATTAATTTAGCATCAGCTCTCTGAAATACTATTCTAAGCTTGAAAAATACTTCAGAACTGCAAGTACGTAAAAAAATTCATACAATCAAAGGACAAGTACTACATTTGCATAATCCTGTTTCTGCCACTTGAAGGAAAAACAAAATCCATTTACTTTATTATATTATAATTTTAACTTGTGTCCTGAAATATTTTCCTAACTTCATTTAGTATTGGGGATTTTTAAAACCAGAAGTCACCACAGTGATTGAGAATGTCCAAAAAGCAATTTTTCATTTTTCATTAATTTATCTCCAGTAAATGCTTTATCCTGGTCGGACCAGCCCACTCCATTACAAGGCACCATGCACACAAACAAACATTCACACACTTGTTGACACTTAGGGGAAATTTAGTGTACTGTAGGGAAAACACCCATAATTTATTTATTTAAATAAATAATTTAAGCTTAATTCATCAGTGCAAGCACAGTCTAATAATAAACAAACAATACATCTCCAAAAATTTGATCGAAACAGTGCTAGATTTGGAGCTCCATTCACACATCTTCCTCTTCCACAGCTTGTCCTGATTTTAGTCTCAAAATCACCTAGGAATACAAACAGTTTTCAGTGATACTTAAAATCGTAATTAAACATAGTAGAACAATAGAAGTGTAAGGAAATATAGTAGAAAACACCTCTTTGAGTTGAGCGATCTCTTTGCTCTCCATATTCCTCTGTGCATGGTTGGTGATGGCCTTCACCCGGGAGGCATATCTGAGTCGGGAATGAGTTTTGTTGTTGCTGTTGTTTTTGTTTACATTAATATCACAATCGCTTTTACTTGTTTAGAAACTTTTTTTAGCCTTGAAAATTTACAATTGCATAATTTGTTTAAATGCAATAGAAAGGAATAAAGGAAGGAGATAGAAAGCTTGTAGATCAAGGATGCACAGGTGCCACCTATAAAAAGTTAATAGACTCTTTCCTCTAAATAATTTGGCTATTCTTTCAGATAGAACACTTAAAACACTTAAGCAGAACCTTGCAACAGAGGGTTCCCTTTTAGAAAAACAGTGCCTTGATGCATTCACCCCTTTAACCTTTTCTACATTTGAATAGCTTCTTTGGCATCATTATGCTATTTATTTAGGTGTGTTCTCTAACAAACTCTGGGGCCTTTCAGGAACAGGTGAACTTGTAACAAGATCATGTGACACTTTGGTTACACACAGGTGGACTCCATTTGCTGGTGGAACTAAATTACAGTAGAGGTTTCACACCAACAGGATGAATACTTATGCAATCTGTAATCCCCCTCTTCAATATCATGGGCTCTTGTGTGTAGATTCCCATGTAAGCTCATTTCTAGGTTGTAACACTACAAAATGCAAGGCAGTTCCAAATAGATCCAATTTAGAAAACTAGAACCATCCAAAGAAGCCTTGAGGAAATGTAATTAGAAATATTTGTCTTTGTGTCTTACATGAGTGAAGTAAGGGTCTCGTCCAGGTTGCAGTCGAAAGGAGAGATATTGAGGAACATGAGGGTTTTGGCATTGCCGCCAAGTGAGTCGTGCATGAGTTGTGTCAGCTTGTTGTTGCGGTAGGGAACATGAGCTTGCTCCATAGCCAGAGCCGAGATCACGTCACCAAGAGCACTCAGAGACTTATTAATGGAATTAGCCTCCTGCACAAAACACACACACGCAAACAATATTGGGTAAATTACTGTCCCTAATATACCCAAGAGAACATCTGCAATTAAAGGACCAAGCAGACTAAGGACATGGATTACTGGAACGATGTCCTGTGGTCTGATGAGACCAAGATAAACTTATTTGGTTCAGATGGTGTCAAGCGTGTGTGGCGGCAACCAGGTGAGGATTACAAAGACAAGTGTGTCTTGCCTACAGTCAAGCATGGTGGTGGGAGTGTCATGGTCTGGGGCTGCATGACTGCTGCCGGCACTGGGGAGCTACAGTTCATTGAGGGAACCATGAATGCCAACATGTACTGTGACATACTGAAACAGAGCCTTATCAGTATGCAGTATTCCAGCATGATAACAACCCCAAACACACCTCCAAGATGACCACTGCCTTGCTAAAGAAGCTGAGGGTAAAGGTGATGGCCTGGCCAAGCATGTCTCCAGACCTAAACCCTATTGAGCATCTGTGGAGCATCCTCAAACAGAAGCTGGAGGAGCACAAGGACTCTAACATCCACCAGCTCCGTGATGTCATCCTGGAGGAGTTGAAGAGGACTACAGTGGCAACCTGTGAAGCTCTGGCGAACTCCATGTCCAAGAGGGTTAAGGCAGTGCTGGAAAATAATGTGGCCACACAAAATATTGACACTTTAGGCCCAATTTCAACATTTTCACAGGGGTGTATTCACTCTTGTTGCCAGCGGTTTAGACATTAATGGCTGTGTGTTGAGTTATTTTGAGGGGACAGTAAATTTACACTGTTACACAAGCTGTACACTCACAACTTTACATTGTAGCAAAGTGTCATTTCTTCAGTGTTGTCACATGAAAAGATATCTTCAAATAATTACAAAAACGTGAGGGGTGTACTCACTTTTGTGAGATACTGCATATCCTGAAAAGCTGTGTGAAGTTCGGAACCAAAGAGATGAATACATGGAAACCAACTGTGATTCCTGGCAACCAGTTAAGTCTTGACCACATTTATTACAAACAGAAATATGTACACTCCCCCTATGGTCAGTGCCTAAAGTCCTTTAGTGCCCTGAAGCTGCCTTTATTTATTCAAGAGTTATTTACATCTGCAAGTAAGCAGAAAGAAGAAAAACTCATTTGTTTCCTGGACAGTCAATATTTGGTACCAGTTGCAAAGATTAAGGTTCCACCTATCCACTCTCTTCCATATGCATGAACTCATACATGAGTGTTGTTACTGAATGAGGAGAGAGAGCACATGCCATCCCTCCAACCAAGAGAGCAATTTTAATTTTGCTCTCTTGGACTCAGATGGCTGTGGTCACATTGGGCTGTGGCTTCAGACTCTACTTACTTGGCTGCCACTTCTTTTCTCAGCTCACAACCACCTGTCTTGATTGTTTTACTTCAGGCATCCAGAAGGGCAGCCTGTAAGGTGGCTGGAAAATTGGGACAATATAACTTTCAAGTTGAGCATTAGGCTGGTATGCACCACAGTATAGCCTGGCAGGAAAAGGTCTAGAATCCTGTTTAGAGGACCTCTAAACACCCTGGCCTGTAGTGGATATTCTTGCTACTTTAGAAATTGGTAATATTAGAGACTTACACAGATGATATTGTCCATTTGACTCTCAGACATTTGGGGAGGTCTGAACAGTTACAAATGCAGCCTCAACATGACATGCATTGCACTCTCACCTTGGCCCTGAGACAGAAGGTGAATAAGATGAATTCCATGTTAATTAGATGAAGCAATACAAATATAAAGAACTGGAGCCAGATAGTGACTGGATTCCTGTTTGGCACATTGGAAACCCCAGCTGTCAGGACATACTCTCTGTGGTGGCCTCAGAAAGAGCCACACCATGGTGTGATGTATTATCAAAAGAAGAATGATGCTGGAACTCGCACTTGGCTCCACCTAGACTAGTATATTGCAAGGGAGATTTCAGATTCTTCCCACAGCCCACCCTTCCCTCTGTGCCACTGACCTTGGGGTTTCAAGGGTATCTCTTATTGAGGTTGTGGAAACCTTGGTTAAAAAACTTCTTGCCAGAACAAATCTGTGGACAATGCAAATATGGCAAAATAAATGACTCAATCTCCACATTAGGAACAAGCCTAAAGGGTGAGATACAGTATCTTGTCAATGGAAGGGATAGCATGAAGATAAAAAGTCCTGAGCACCAAATTCCAAACACAGTGGAAACATGCCTGTCTGCCTTTTTACTAAGCACTTGGGCCCAGTCCTATAGCAAGTCAGAGGGCTAAGGAGCACTAAACCTATGACATCCACCTGCCTCAGGATCTGTGGTAGTTCTACAGTTTCACATCTGTGTAAGAACAAGAGGAAGGCACCATTCCAGTGCAAACAATACAAACCGGATGGTTGGTGTATAGGCTCCTGCACTATACAGGACCTAATTCAAGAGAATTAACAGTTACATTTATCAGTTTAAGATAGGTAGGGTTTTGTTCCCATTTAAAAAGGTTACACTGCAGGTTCAGTTCTTGGTTAAATGCCTCTTGTCTTCATTTGAACTGTTAACAGTTATTTTAACCTTAAGATAAATGCACTACATAATATATCATTTAAATTCTATTAATTTATTGAACATAATCACCTTCAGCTGGTCATCTTTAGCTCCCGTCTTCGCCGCTCTCTCGCTTCCTGCCAGGTCAACAAGGTTCAGTTTGCCAAATGTCATGCTGCCATTGGCCAGGTTGTGACTTTCCAACATGATGCTTATAATCAGGTGAGAGCGAGAGCTTTCTATATTCATTTCTGTAAGGTCAACCACAACACCAAGTCACCATTTAAAATTCACAACATAGTAGAATTCATAAAGTCAACACGATCACAACCTAGCAGAGAGTGGTTAGGGGTGGTATTGTAGCTAGTGTGCAGCGGTGTGTACCCATTTCCATTAAATCATAGTACCAGAGCTCAGCTATGCACAAAATCCAAAACAATATTTAAGATGTGAAGCAGACCATGTAGTGCCCAATGAGCCAAAAAAGAAATTAACCAATGGTGTTTCACCAACTATAGGTTCCTATACATTTGTAGCAACTTTGACTAAAACATACTGGTAGCTGCAATATGTCGGTTGGCAGAGCCCAGTTCAAAGAGAGCAAAGAGCTCGCCAGCACTAGTCGCTTCCTTTGCCTCTGCTCCTTGTGCAAATACAAGCCCCTTTTTGTCCTTTTTAATCTCAATGCGTTTTGACAGTGCCTCAGCTGGGCTCACAAAGAGGTCCTGCAGCCGATCATTATACAACTCCAACATAGAAGCCGACACCTGAACAAAGCATAGAAAGAGTAGAGAGATGAGGATGATGATTGTCTAAGTGTTATCATACAGTGGTGTGAAAAAGTGTTTGCCCCCTTCCTCATTTCCTGTTCCTTTGCATGTTTGTCACACTTAAGTGTTTCGGAACATCAAACCAATTTAAAGAATAGTCAAGGACAACACAAGTAAACACAAAATGTAATTTGTAAATGAAGGTGTTCACTTTTTCACACAGGGCCATGATGGTTTGGATTTTTTTTCACCTTTAATAATAAACACTTTCATTTACAAATTGCATTTTGTGTTTACTTGTGTTGTCCTTGACTATTGTTTAAATTGGTTTGATGTTCCGAAACACTTAAGTGTGACAAACATGCAAAGGAACAGGAAATGAGGAAGGGGGCAAACACTTTTTCACACCACTGTACTTCAAATGTATTAAAGCTTAAAACAACAGAGGTTCCCAAGGTCATGCTCTAAAACCCCAAATCACATTTTTTCTAGTTTAGAGCTCTCAATACATGCAAGTAAACAGAGAGAAGTATGTCTTAGATACATCCCAAGAGAAGAGAAGAGAAAAAAAGAGAAGAGAAGCAAATCCATGTTTCAACCTGGTGCTACTCAACCCTGCCATTAGCAGTGTGCACCCAACTTTCTGATTAGCTTGATTATTAAAGTGGCCTTATCCCAAGACCTCAGCACTGCAGCCACACATCTCACCTCCCTCCTTAATAGTCCTCTGTTCCTAACACATTTATGTCTATCTACAGTTTGTAGTCTCTATTGAAAACACATCCTTGTGCTAGTTCACAAGGTCATGGATTAAAAGTATGAGTAGTCGTACTGATATATATATATATATCTTATATATATATATCTTAGAAACTGTCCCTCAATACAAAACTGTCCATCAAACTGACCCTTAAGGTGTGACATCATTGTGTGGATTTGTCCCTGCATCTGCACTGACCATTAAAACATGAAGAACACCAACACTTGTCTCTTCACCAAACCAGGTGGATACACCTGCTTTTCTTTCAATATTTCCTATTGACATGGATCCAAGAATGTCAAAGCAGATGTCACAAGTTCACAATTAACCACAAGTTGACTCACTGCCACCACCTGACCTCAAGCTTGCCTGCTTGGTTCCTCATATCATCTTGGAGGTGGGGTTGGGGATGCCAGGACATGCAGATTATATTATTCCCTTGTTAGTGCCTTCATCTGCACCCAGGCCAACCTGCACCAGTTTTGTCCTAGATTGATTGCTAGTCTGTGTTAATGGCATTCTATATGATACGTGTTTATATCAATTATAGTCTTATTAGTATTTCTTAGTGCTTAGATCATTATTTGTCTCTCACACTTCCTGGTCATTGTCTTATTTGTGTTCAGTCACTTGATTATAGTGTTCTATGTTTCTGTTTCTTTCTACTCCACATTTTGCTCTTGCTCTTGGTTTGTCTGTTTGTCTTTTATTTAAACTGTTATTACCCCAGTGCCTTATTTGTTACAAGACATGAAAAGGAGTCAAATAAAAGCTATGTTTTAAAGTATAGAAAAAAAGACTTGTAAAAATGAATTTGAAGATGTTGTGGAACAATTTTTGCAAGTCAGACTACAGATCACCTTGAACTCAAATTTTGTCTCGTTCTCTTGGATGATTTCAAAGATCCTCGTGAAAGTCCTAGGGATGATTCCAGGATTTTTCTGCTCTCTATCCCCCAACATAGTAAATGTTTTTCCTGAGCCAGTCTGTCCGTATGCAAAGATGCATACATTGAAGCCATCGATTGCAGATTGAATTAGCCTTTGGAGAGGGCATATAACCTCAGAATACAGAATATCCTTTTAAATCATCACTTTCCTACATTCCTGAAACAGGACTGCAGATGGTTACCTGCTGGACTCCTCAAACACATCGCTCTGTGTGTGCTCTGTGGTGAAGATCTTGTCAAATTGAAACTCACGAGATCCTCGTGGAGTTTCCAGAATCACTGAGTAATCATCCAAGCATGACACAATGGTGCTGCTGCCCCTCACCAGCTCTGCCCGTGTCTGAGGCCTTATACGGCAGAACACCCGGACCTTACCTGTTTAGAATGCATGTATATTACTTAACTACATGGTTTTGTTCTGGTGAAAATATGAGAACACCAAATCCGTACTACGCTATTACTGTTGCCAAATAACTGCTGCATTCATGACTTAGGGCTGGCTTATACTTTTGCATATTTGTGAATACATGCAGGTGTAATGGGTGCGTAATTATCTGTGAATTACTGTGAATTACTGTATATTTTACAGAATAATCATAAGTAATCACAATAATTTCATTGATTTAAAAGAACAGTTAATGCACGAGAATGTTCTAAAATATCCCCAAGCACTGACATTAGAAAAGAAACTAACATTTTCATACAGTTAAACAACATTTCCAACGAAAACCAATATTCTGATGTTTATGTGATATGTGTATCAAAAACTATGCCTTTCATGTCCTCCACCATGTTGTAGTACTTCTTTCTTAGGGTCCGCTCTGCCGTGTAGTGCTCAGTCATTTTCTTGTTGTCTTCTTTGGCCTGTTTGAGCTGGAGAAAAACACAGCAGTGAAAAAGCAGAATTATTCAGACTTGGTCATTCTTCTTTTAACCAAGTTTGCTGTGTTATATTAAAGTGCCTCATCGGTCACAATTAACATTAGGCATCAAGGCATTTATGCATTTACTTTGAGTTAAACATGATGGACTGCTGGCCTGAGGACAGATTAACCATTGACTTTGACTACATTAAACTACAATCAGGGTGTTGTTTTGTAACACACCTTACACAACAAATAAGTTAATTAACAACGCCTTCAATGAAAATACATTCAGAAAAGAACAATAACATTGTCACAAAATATCCCTAATTGTCACATTCCGGAACGTATGGGAGGATAGGACGGATGCAAGTGCAGTAAAAGTCCATTGCGGAAACTGGATCGAATCCAAGGCTGAGACAGTTGGCTTGGTCTTCCTAGCGAGATGTCTCCTCCGTTCTCCTGCTGCATCCATGTTAAGGTCTAGTATTCTGTCACGTTCCAGAACGTAAGGGAGGATAGGATGGATGCAAGTGCAGTAAAGAACATTTAATAGAGAGAGACAGGAAGACAAATCCAAATCATGATACAAGAGCATGGTCAAAACAGGCAATGGGCCAAGCAATCTACAAACAGGCATAAACTGGGCAAGGCTAGAATCCAAAACGAGAAATGAGAAACAAAGTCAAAAAACATTAATCAAACTGAGAAACAAGGAACAACCACTTGGTAACGAGAATACACTCAATACTAGGCAAAGTCATGGTTTTCAAAAAGTTGCTTCTAGAGCGTGGTGTGAGTGTGAGATTGGCAACAGGTGTGTGTGATTATAATTCAGGAGAAGGGGAATGTGTGTGTGTGTGGGAAGTCTAGTCCATAACGGCCATGTTTGTAGGCCGCAGTGCAGGATGTATGACACTAATGGTCACTTAACACCTACAGTGGCTAATTAAATATTACAGCATTAAATTAACATGTGCAGTGTTTAAGTTGGGATGAAACTAATAATATTGTAAGGGATAATTCAGTTTGGGGATTTTGGAAAACACAAGTCTGAATATTACATTAACTAGCCATTCTCACCTCAGCTTGCAGAAAGAGAAGCTGCTGGCCTACACTCTTCCCAACCTCTGAGTTTAGGACATCACTGTTTTTGAACCTTTCCTCAAAGCTCTGTGGAATCAAATTGGATGAATGATCACAAGAAAATGTATAAATGGACCACAAGCTATATCAAGATTGCTTCAACCTATGCTATTTCCATATTAGCTTGATACCACATGATTGACTGATCCTTTAGAACAAGGGTTTGCATTAGTGCCAACAAGGTCTACATGTTAAGGTTACTTCAAATTTCCATTATCATAATTCTGAAACAATTAGAAAATACATTTTAAACCGCATTATTATGTAAGATCAAAAACTGTTGGTACTGTCTGGCCATTTCTTATAAAGCAATCTCAATCTCATTATACTGTATAACTGATAATAAACTAGGCAAGAAAGACATTTTGAGTCTCATGGAACTTATGCAGAACATTTAGAGCAGAACATTTATAGCTGAAAGGTGCTTTCTTCTCCTTGCTAACAACTTTATACTGTAATTAGCTGTTAGATCAGGTGTGTCAGAAGTAGAGGAAACTTTAAACTTGTGCATGACAGTGGATCCCTGGGCCTGGAGTTAAGAACATACTTTTACACTCTCATCCAACGCTGTCAGTTCATCCTCACTCACAGAGCCTGGTAATGTAATAACAGATATTTAAGAAAAAACTGGAAACACAAGTCATTTGCAAAGAAATTGTGATAAATTGGTGAATTTATTTGTTGTTCTTCTTATTGATGGTGGATTGTTTACCAGTGGTGGTGGGTGTAACCCCTGCTTTGATGCACTCCAAGGCTACTAGTAAGACTTCATGCTTCTGTAGGTTAACTTCAGCTTGAATTATCTGATCACCCAGACTGATTTCTGATTGGTCCTGCCTATTATGGAACATGACACATCCTATTCACGCTTGATTTCATAACGCAAAGTTATATATTGTTCTGTGAGATATTTCATTCATTCTTTTGAGTTATGTATGTTTTTACCTCCGAGGTCTCAGATCTATGCTTTCCATATCTGGTTGGTTGTCCTGGAAGGATGTAACTCTGTTCCTAGCCTCAGCAACAACTTTGCGGTTGTCCTCGGCCATCTGGTCAAACTGTTGCTTTGCCTCCGTCACCTCTGCATAGATGAGATGAGCCTAAGGAAGAGGTTTAATCATAAATTGCACCTTAATATTAGGTAGGTACCACTTTTCAAAATAGTAAAATGATGCCACTATGGTGCAGGGTTCTAGATTTGCACTAAGAGTGTGGTTGCATAGCAAATTCCCAAACAGTGATTTCAGTATTTGAAATGGTTTACTGGATATTTGAATACCTGTTCATACGTAATGATGGTAATATGAGTTTGCCTGTTGGGACATCATGGAAGGAGTATTTTATTAAAACTAAATAATAAATATATATTTAGTAACATTAACATGCTACATAACTTGGTAAAATTGGCATAGAACTAGTTTCCAGAAATTATTTAGATAACTGCTATGCTAGGAAACATCACCCAGCTTGCTAGGATAACTGGATAATTTACAAATAGTGAAATGAATTCAAAACTTGTAAATATTAAAAGTAGTACCTTATTTATGACCTTATTTAACAGATTCATGTAGCAGCATGCTAGTCCACTTCCTTACTGTAGTTATTATGTTGTTTCAAATCTAGAAAAGCATTTACTGACATCATTCAGTTTCATCCATCCATCCATCCATCCTCTACCGCTTACTTCTTTTTCAGGGTCACGGGAAACCTGGAGCCTATCCCAGGAAGCATTGGGCACAAGGCGGGGTACACCCTGGACAGGGTGCCAGTCCATCGTAGGGCACCATCACACACACTCACACACCCATTCATACACTCCGGACACTTTAGACACGATCATACAATCAGCCTACCATGCATGTTTTTGGACTGGGGGAGGAAACCGGAGTACCCGGAGGAAACCCCCAACGCATGGGGTGAACATGCAAACTCCGCAAACACATGGCCCTGGCGGGACTCGAGGCCTGGACCCAGGAGGTGTGAGGAGGAGGTGCTAGCCACTAAGCCACCGTGCGCCCTCATTCAATTTCAAGTGTATTTTAATAATGTGCATGGTAGGAGCTTTAAAATAAAATGCAGCCTCTTACAGTATGCTGCAATAAATAAATTAACTGACAAATAAATGAGCCTAATCAAAGACTGACTCATGTTTCTGTTGTTTACTACCATCCCACCTGGCGGACTACAGCAGCAAGCAGACGAGTGTATGCTGATGGTGCCACACCATTCTGAACTCCTCCTCCATCGATTAGCATTGAGATCTCCCGCTCTCGTTTATACAAACTCTCTCTCAGCACATCCAGACGGGCTTTGGCTCCCTCTAAAGGTGCATCTGAGTCAGTATTTTCCTGTAAGATAACAAAAGTACAGAAGATTCACAGATACGTGTGATGCCCAGATCCACTGATTGTAAACAGTTTTGAGATTTTTAGCACAGATTTTTAAAAATATGCAAAATGTGGTTAACTAGTATCCAGTCTCCTGGATTAAGAATGTTCTAATGATTTACTGAATGTATAATAATAATAATAATAATAATAATAATAATAATAATAATAATAATCCATCTATCTACTTTTGGTACTCCTTTTTAGTGTCACTGTGAATCTGGAGCCTATCCCAGGGTATTATTATTATTATAATATTTACTTTCAATCTATACTGTTATTTGTGTAAAAGGGTACTTTCAGGGTGTTTTGTACTTTCAAAGTGACCTCATCAAAATATAATTTAAATTAAAAGGGGAAATTCAAATGGTGCCTTTAAATGCAAATCACAAACGGTATCTGAAAAACTGAGCATTGTATTACTTTTTTTTTTTTTATAAAATAATTAAAACCATCCATCCCTTACCACTTACTCCTTTATCAGGGTCACAGTTAACCTGGAGCCTATGCCAGGAGGCATCAGGCACAAGGCGGGGTACACACTGGACAGGGTGCCAGTCCATCACAGGGCACAATCACTCACACACCCATTCATACACTACGGACACTTTAGACACACCAATCAGCCTACCATGCTGATTTTGGACTGAAGGAGGAAACCAGAGTACCCGGAGGAAACCCCCGATGCACGGGGAGAACATTCAAACTCCACACACACGGCGGGACTGGAACCACCATTTCTGGAGGTGTGAGGCAAATGTGCTAACCACTAAGCCACCGTGCACTCCCTGAAACACAGTCAGTAGGTGGTATTTACTGTTTTCTTTGCTTCAGGCTCTTTGGTCTCCTTTGAGGTCTGCAGCATCTCCTGCACATGTCCCATCTCCATCCTGGCCATCTGCAGCTCCTGGAGTGCTAACATTCATGTGATATATCAATTAAATAAGCATATGCAGCATCTCACAAAAGTGAATACACCCCTCACATTTTTGTAAATATTTGATGATATCTTTTCATGTAACATCACTGTAGAAATGACACTGTGCTACAATGTAAAGTAGTGAGTGTACAGCTTGTGTAACAGTGTAAATTTACTGTTCCCTCAAAATAACTCAACACAGCCATTAATGTCTAAACCACTGGCAACAAAAGTGAGTACACCACTAATGAAAATGTCCAAATTGGGCCTAAAGAGTCAATAGTTTGTGTGGTCACCATTATTTCCCAGCACTGTCTTAACCCTCTTGGACATGGAGTTCACCAGAGCTTCATATATATATATATATATATATATATATATATATACAGTGGTGTGAAAAAGTGTTTGCCCCCTTCCTCATTTCCTGTTCCTTTGCATGTTTGTCACACTTAAGTGTTTCGGAACATCAAACCAATTTAAAC
>JAFFST010009358.1:4092-14584 GCA_022414735.1 Noturus placidus
AACTCCTAAACTCTTCAAAAGGACCTTTGTTCTTCCGAAACGGCACTATGGGAGATTAATCTGATGCTAAGAGCTGATCTCAGTCTTAGAAACTCTTTGAGATAATTGATTATGGTTGGATCAAATGTGATTTATCTGCTCATTTTTTTGGAGAAAAAAAAATCTGTCTTTGAGTCTGAATGTTTGTGGTTCATTCTCTTTAACATAAGTAAGTAGAATAGTGTTTTAATTATTTAATTATTACTATTTGCGTTTATAATATCATAATTAATAATATATTGCTATATATAGCTGAATAGGAGAGTAAACAAATACAGTACTATTGATGCACACAAGCATTTCTTTACACAGTCTTGAAGATAACCTGTAACAGCCAATGAGGCAACTGTGTGGGTGGAGCTACACGCTGTGACGCATACATTAAACAATAGATCGAGTGGAAGGAGTCCATATTGTTAATCGTTAATAAATACAAATCAATCGTTGCGGTATAAGAGGTTTAAAACTTCTTGAGCATGCTGTTATAGGAAAATAATAAACTTTGGGGTGCAACCACTGACTTCTGATTGGCTTCTTCACTCACCTGATGGGTTGAGCAGCCTCCAGGTGATGGACGGATCGGGCCGACCATTAGCAAGACAGCTTAGGGTGACGTTACTGCCTTCGTTCACCGTGACGTCCTCTGACACTCTGTAAATTAAGGCTGGAACTGAAAAGGAAACGGAACGTGTAAATAAAATTGAGTGTTTAAATAAATATTATACATATAAATTTCAAACACCATATCCCAGGGTCCATGCAATAATGCAGGATTTACTATAGTTTTTACATAAACGCTCAGAAGAAACAGAAATATTCTCTGCCAGAACAAATCCTCATGATTCTGACTTGACTGCAGTTTATGAACATGGCTAGTATAGTAGCAAGCATGGAAAATAGAAAAACTTAAGTTTTCTTTTAGCTGCTTCTAAGAAATTACATATTTTCTACCAAGCAGAATTTCAGCATGACGTTTCTGCACCAGCAGTAAACTCCTTCTCCAATCAGACTCGCTTGAGATCTGATAACAGATGGAATCGTCTGCATTATTGAAAATTTTGCACTGACCCTTTGGTTAATATCAGCTACTTCAGCATGTGTCAGCATCATGCACTGACAAAGTTGAACTCTCTGACTCTTAACCATGGCCAGATTTGTTTCCTCCCTGCATTCAAGTAACTACCATCTGGTTTTAACTCCAATGAGCAGATCTTGTCTGTCTTTTTGCTTAGTATTATTTTGTACAATTTTTTCTTGGTTTACAGACCGTGCTCCTCTCTTCTCCTCTTTCTGGTAAAGAGTGCCCAGTCCTTCAAAACAAAGAACGGAAGCTTGCAGAAACCTTCACAACATGACTCTTCTTGCATTTGGTTATATCTAGTATCCAGCTAGTACCGATGACAATTATCAAACTAATGATTCTCGAGCGGTTAAAGCTGTGATAATCATTTTTCCGCATTCATATTTAGAGACACTATATGGTCAGAAGGTTGTGGGCACCTGACTATTACACTCATGTGCTTGTTGAACATCCCATTCAAGATTTTGTCTCCCTTTGTGGTTGGTTATAATACAGTGGTGAAAAAAAAATATTTGATCCCCTGCTGATTTTGTATGTTTGCCCACTAACAAAGAAATGATCAGTCTATAATTTTAATGGTAGGTTTATTGGAACAGTGAGAGACAGAATAACAACAAAAAAAAATCCATAAAAACGCATGTCAAAAATTGTATAAATTGATTCGCATTTTAATGAGGGAAATAAGTATTTGACCCCTCTGCAAAACATGACTTAGTACTTGGTAATGACTTAGCAATTACTTCTCATTTTCAATTCCCTAGCTGAGGGAAGGAGGTTCTCATCCAAGGTTTGACGGTACATTGCCCCG
This sequence comes from Noturus placidus, assembly GCA_022414735.1. NCBI lineage: Eukaryota > Metazoa > Chordata > Actinopteri > Siluriformes > Ictaluridae > Noturus > Noturus placidus. The sequence continues at coordinate 6,021 of JAFFST010009358.1, forward strand.
CCCATCGTCCCTTTGATGCGGTGAAGTTGTCCTGTCCCCTTAGCAGAAAAACAAAGCATAATGTTTCCACCTCAATGTTTGACAGTGGGGATGGTATTCTTGGGGTCATAGGCAGCATTCCTCCTCTTCCAAACACGGCGAGTTGAGTTGATGCTAAAGAGCTTCATTTTGGTCTCATCTGACTACAACACTTTCACCCAGTTGTCCTCTGAATCATTCCGATGTTCATTGGCAAACTTCAGATGAGCATGTATATGTGCTTTCTTGAGCAGGGGCACTGCAGGATTTCAGGTCTACAAACTTGTCCCTGACATCCTTGGAGAGCTCTTTGGTCTTGGCCATGGTGGAGAGTTTGGAATCTGATTGAATGATTGATTGCTTCTATAGACAGGTGACTTTTATACAGGTAACAAGCTGAGATTAGGAGCACTCCCTTTAAGAGTGTGCTCCTAATCTCAATCTCAGCTCGTTACAAGTATAAAAGACAGCTGGGAGCCAGAAATCTTTCTGATTGAGAGGGGGTCAAATACATATTTCCCTCATTAAAATGCAAATCAATTTATAAAATTTTTTACATGCCTTTTTCTGGATTTTTTGTTGTTGTTGTTGTTGTTATTCAGTCTCTCACTGTTCAAATAAACCTACCATTAAAATTATAGACTGATCATTTCTTTGTCAGTGGGCAAACGTACAAAATCAGCAGGGGATCAAATAATATTTTCCCCCACTGTATGCTCGAAGAGTCTTCTGTATGCTCAGAAGACTATATCTTCTGAGAAGATTTTTCACTTGATTTTAGGGTGTGCAGGTGGGGATTTATCATTCAACTACAAGACCATTAGTGAGGTCTGGAACTGATGTTGGGTGAGGAGACCTGGGGTGCAGTCGGCATTCAAGTTCATCTCAAAGCTCTTTAGTGGGGTTGAGATAAGGGCTCTGTTCAGGACACTAGAGTTCTTCCCCTCCAACCTTATAATCTAACCATGTCTTCATGGAGCTCGCTTTGTGCACAGGGGCATTGTCATTCAAGAACAGGTTTGGGTCTTTTAGTTCCAGTGAAGGGAAATCTTAATGCTACAGAATGCAAAGGCATTCTATACAATTGTGTGCTTCCGATTTTGTGGTGACAACTTGGGGAAAGAACCACATATGGGTGTGACAGTCCACAAGCCTTTGGACATACAATGTACCTCATTCTTGTAAGCCAAGTATTTTCTATCTTGATACTTTTGGTGGCCAAAACATGAGACATTCCTTACTCAAGGCATTCTACAGAGGTTCAATCTTGGTCACATTCCCTTCTTTTTATACGTATCAATGGCATCAACTTCCATAGCTATGCAGATGACACATAGCTGTACATTTCTGTTAAATGTGATAGTACCATTCTTTCTAAACACTACAACTCTCCCAGTTTTCGCATGTAGATGCATACAGTGAAACTGTATGAAGATAAAACTCTTGTTGGGTGTATTTTTTCACTCGATCAGCTGGTACATAAAGCATTCAATAGATTAGCACTAGTATACTGGATTGGCTCTCTTCGTATCCTATGCATTGTTCTCAAATATCTACAACAGCATGCTTGATTAATGCACCAGCAAAAAGATTAACTTTCACCCTTGTGAAGCATTACATCACTGAATACTAAGAGAACAACTGAAGCACAAATACAACCTGACATTTTCTCCATTTTATTCACATTTATTTGATCAGTGATGGTTTTCAGGGAAAGGAATCCAAACTCAAGAAAGCAGACACAGCCCAGAGAAGTCCTGAAAATGTCTTTTTACCTCAAACCCCAGAGCGAATGGGCAACCTTGTTATGCTCCATGTTTGAAGGGTCTGTAAAACTCTGGAGGATTCTCAGTAAACATCAAATACCCGTGTGACGTCGAGACTCACTCTGGCACATTCAAAAAAAATGCTGAAAACGTGATATACTCAGGACAGTGTAGTGTGAAATACACTGATTTGTGCTTTGTAGGCACCAGGTCTCATCAGAGGACAACCGGTTCCTCAACAAGACTGGCACTGTTGTGAAAATAAAAGACTGGTTTTATTCTGTTGATAAGAATGTTATTTGCCTTTTCTGTGCATTAATCCAGTTTATTCACAAGCAATTTCCTACCAGAATTGACTTTTTTAATAACTGCAAATCTGATTTGTGGTCGAAACAGGCAAGACGTCTCATTTTTAGCAGATAAACATTTGAATTGTGGTTAAATGGGTGATTACACAATGCTTTCTGAAGCGCAGCACTATCGCAAAAGCCAGGCATGGCAAATTCATTTCATTTTATTTGTATAGTACTTTTGACAATAGTCGTTGTTACAACACAAAGCAGCTTTACAGAAATCCAGATATATGTAGCTTTAGATCCCTAATGAGCAAGCCAGGGGTGACAGTGGTGAGGAAAAATCCCTGAAATGGGATTGAGAAGAAACCTTGAGAGGAACTAGACTCAAGATTTGGACATAAACTATTTCTGGGAGATTCCTAAAGTATCCATGTTATTAATAGTACATTATGATGCATGTTTAAAATACTCCAACATACTGGCATAACCATTTATAGACCAAAAAAAAAGGGGGGGGGGGATTATTATCATACTAATGATAATGCTTACATCCTTACACACCAGTTCACACCTCCAGACTTGCTTCCATGACATTTAATGACATCACGGGAAATGTCCTGGAGATTCCAGTCACTTTGGTGTATTAGTACAAGACCTTCACATTCATATTCTAATTAATTTGTCACCTAATTAAGATGCTATCTAATTATTTACGAGAGCTTCAGAGGGACGTGTTGCCTCATGTCGAGGGCGAGGAAAAGTGATTAAAGCGCTTAACGCCGAGCTAAAGAACTCAATAAGATCCTAATTGGAATCTTCTGGCACTGAACCAGGTCAATTATTCTGTAAAATCGCCGCTAATCGCTCGCAAATGGGATTTGAGCTTTGTTTTTTGGCAAACACTGAGTTTTTCTGTTGAGGACAACAGACTCAGTGTCAACACAAGGACAGAGTAAATAATTAATGGATGCTGTGTAAATCAGTGTAAAGAGTAATTATATATATATATATATATATATATATATACACAGTATCTCACAAATGTGAGTACACCCCTCATGTTTTTGTAAATATTTGATTATAACTTTTCATATGACAACACTGAAGAAATGACACTTTGCTGCAATGTAAAGTAGTGAGTGTACAGCTTGTGCAACAGTGTAAATTTGCTGTCCCCTCAAAATAACTCAACACACAGCCATTAATGTCTAAACCGCTGACAACAAAAGTGAGTACACCCCTAAGTGAAAATGTCCAAATTGGACCCAATTAGCCATTTTCCCACCCTGGTGTCATCTGCCTTGTTAGTGTTACAAGGTCTCAGGTGTGAATGGGGAGCAGGTGTGTTAAATTTGGTGTCAACGCTCTCACACTCCCTTATACTGGTCATTGGAAGTTCAACATGGCACCTCATGTCAAATAACTCTCTTAGGATCTGAAAAAAAGAATTGTTTCTCTACATAAAGATGGCCTAGGCTATAAGAAAATTGTCAAGACCCTGACACTGAGCTGCAGCACGGTGGCCAAGACCATACAGCAGTTTAACAGGACAGGTTCCACTTAAAACAGGCCTTGCCATGGTCGACCAAAGAAGTTGAGTGCACATGCTCAGCGTCATATCCAGAGGTTGTCTTTGGGAAATAGAAGTATGAGTGCTGCCAGAATTGCTGCAGATGTTGAAGGGGTGGGGGGTCAGCCTGTCAGTGCTCAGACCATATGCCTCACACTGCTTCAAATTGGTCTGCATGGCTGTCGTCCCACAAGAAAGCCTCTTCTAAAGATGATGCACAAGAAAGCCCGCAAACAGTTTGCAGAAGACAAATAGACTGAGGACATGGATTACTGGAACCATGTCCTGTGGTCTGAGCCCAAGATAAACTTATTTGGTTCAGATGGTGTCAAACGTGTGGTGGCAACAAGGTGAGGAGTGGGAGTGTCATGGTCTGGGGCTGCATGAGTGCTGCTGGCACTGGGGAGCTACAGTTCACTGATGGAACCATGAATGCAACCTTGTACGGTGACATACTGAAGCAGAGCAAGATCACCTCCCTTCGGAGACTGGGCCGCAGGGCAGATACCAACCCCAAACACACCTCATAGATGACCACTGCCTTGCTAAAGAAGCTGAGGGAGAGAAGGTGATGGACTAAACCCTATTGAGCATCTGTGGGGCATCCTCAAACGGAAGGTGGAGGAGCACTAGGTCTCTAACATCCACAAGCTGTACACTCACTACTTTACATTGTAGCAAAGTGTCATTTCTTCAGTGTTGTCACGTGAAAAGATATCATCAAATATTTACAAAAATGTGAAGGGTGTACTCACTTTGTGAGATACTGTATATATACACAGTCATTTGAAAAAAAGAAGTACACCCCATGGAAATTTTATTATTATTTTATTATTATTTTTATTATTATTATTATTATTATTATTATGTATTTGGACAAACAACATTTAATCCTATTTGAAACAGTGCCTACAAAGTTCCTACACGCTATCAAATGACACAAAATTGTTATTTTGTAGTAATTATCACAATTTCATTTAACAAAAATCAGATCAGTTACACAGAAATAGTTAGTACTCCACTACATTTATGACACCCTCAAATTCAAAAAATCAGAAACAGGTGTTCAAGATTCGGTGCCTGTGATTAGAACTTGCTTAGAGAGTATAGGTGGAACCTGTCTTTTTTATACCCCTCTCATATCTTGTGCTTGGTGTGACATTTACTATTTACGTGTGTGGTATCATCATACCAATATCTAAAGAGTTCTGTAAGGCCTTCAGAGAAAAGGTTGTGGATTTAAAACAATCTCCAAATAATGTGAGGTAAATAATCTACAAATGGTGAAGATTTCAAACGACTGCAAATTTGTCCAGGACTGGCTGCCCTAGAAAATTCAGCCTAAGAGCAGACTGTCCGATGCAAAAAGAACGCCAAAATTGTATTACATGTTCTGCTAGTAAGTCTTGCAACTGTTGGTGTCAAAGTGCATGCTTTGACAATCAGTAAGAGATTGCACAAATTAGACCGGCATGGGTGTACTTACGTTTTCCACAGCAGAATATCACATCTATTGATATTTATGTTAAATAAATGATTGAAAATATTTTTTTCCTTTCATTTTGTTCAAGTATATCAACACCATTAATAGGCATAGTTTCAAAGAGGATCAAATGTTTGCTTATCCAAATATCAAAAAAAAACAAAAAAACAGGAACCAAAATTATTATTATTATTATGGGGCAAAGCACCCAAGGTGTGTAGGCACCCTATTGTTATTCTATCTTTTCTCATTTTACTTCTTCTGTCTAGGTTGCCTATGAAGCCCATAGGACCATACGGTAAAAAAGTTGTGAAATTTGGTACACTGATTGAGGTGGGTGTAAGGAACATTCTGACCAACTTTGGCCAGGTGCTGCCAATGTTCTAGTGCCACCATCGGGTCAAATTTGGGCCTAATTTGTAAGTATTTCCATGTCATAACTTTTGAACCCTATATCCAAAACTTAAAAGCCAGGCATCCCTGGATTGTGCCAAGAGGAGTTTAACACACTCCATGACATCAATTTCTGTCTATTTGATATTTCACCATCCTGGATTTTGTCAAAAAGATTTTTTTTTCCTACTCCTCACAAAAATTGTCTTCACCGAATTTAGCAGCTGTCATCTTTAGCCTAAGCTTCACACATGGTATCAAAATAATAATTTGAACCATTTAAATACTCCAAACGGTTTGCCTGTAATGGGAAAATGAGTCTGACAGTGAAGCTGCGAAACAGGAAGTGAAGCTGTACCTCAACAATGCTTGGTAGGCATCTTCAAAGCCATGACCTGGACCTAAGGCTATGCAACAAATTTTGTGACAGCATCACCTACTGGTCAAAAGTTACAATAACATGCTCAAAATGCTTACATCTAACTGCCATTACATCCAACATGCCCAAATTTGGCTCACATCATATTGAGTCCTGGTTGAACAAAAGTTATCAAAAGATTATTGATATTCAAAACCATTCTCCTGTAACGTGCCAGCAATTACTCTAGCTTTACATTGTTTAGATCATAACTGTGTCTAGTTCTAATGCTAATCATGCTAGTTTGACATCACTACCTAACTTAACAGCAACTAGTGTCAAGGCTGATCATGCTAGCTCGATAATGTCTCTTTTAAATTGTTGTTAATACTAAAGCCAAAATCTTATCCTGCGATATGTTCTAAGAAGTGAATATGTTTTTAGGTTATTAAGACAAACAAACAAAATGTAGCTTGGCATGTTAATCAGGATCTGCAAAAGGTAAACTTTGACCTGAAGATGCCAGAAAACTTAACATTACAACTTTACCTCTGACACTGGAGACTCCTTCCATTAATGTTAAATAAATATTTCCTTACAAGCAACTTCACCATATGAACAATTACGCACCTTTTTATGTCTGATGCACAAGTCATTGAATGAGCTGTTACTATAGAAACGATAACGTATTAGAAGGAGCTAATTAATATAAACATGTAAGACCTGCTGTTATAGAAAGTTAATCAACACCATCTGACCAAACCAGGATTTCAACACCACTGTGGTGAAATAATAATAATAGTGATCATTTAATACTTATCTCATCATCTAGATCGGCAAAAGATTATCAAAATAGCACAGTCTTGTTTAGAGCCAGTGTGCATTTGCTGGTTATTCTGGTCTCATCTTTTTTAAATTCTTTTTTTTTTCCATTTCAGCAGGTATTTATCAGCTGAAGGTGAGATTTAACAAATCAAAAGTGTGACGAAGGAAGGAGTGAGTTGCATATTTGATGGGAGAAGGGTAGAGCTTCTACACCGGTCAGCAGTTTAGGTGTGATCAATCACGCGCCGTGGGCGTTTAATACATCACAGCGTGCCAGCGCTCGGCTCCATGATGAAGAGCATCAGGGAGACGTGAGAGGCGTGATGTGGCATAAAAACGATATGGATCTTTCTTGGAAGTGAGAAGCAAGCGTGGAAAAGAAACTAGATACAAGTGATGAGTGCAGAAATCAGAGGACAGCTTGCGTGTGTGTGTGTGTGTGTGTTTTATGCCATGCGTGTTTAATCACTTAACAAAGCAAATAACAACAAATAATATTAGTGCCAAACGTTCATGTCTCAATGTCTGAGTCACTGAAATTTTTTTAAAATAAATTTATGAGATTTTCTACACTGCATGCTTACTTTGACTTAATCCACTGTGTCTCATTAGCATTCAGCCTGCAGGACATGAGCATGTTCCTCAGGGGCTCTTTGAATATTTCACTGTTTCTCTATTTCGAAATTTCTATTTGTAGCCATTTCTCGAGCCTCTTTTGCACTTGGTTTCTTCATAGAACCTTTGAAATGTTCTCTTTGGAAGATAAAACCAATTGTTCTGTATTATTACAACCACCCCTAAGATGAAAACAACATGGAATAAAACAAAAACATTTGATGGCACTAGGTCTCACATTTCAAGTCTAAAATTCTGAAATAATTCAGTGCATTTGTTTACAACATGATGTTACTGCTTAATAATATTATATTTTCATATATATCCATGTATATAAAGAATGACTGGCACCCTTGATGGACAACAAAGTGTAAAGTAAATGTTATACACAATGTTTCACTTAAACTGAAGAAACTACTTACATTTATGTGATGTGTGGCATCTCTGGACTTGAAAAACTGTTTTATAAAGATTTTTTGCCCACTATTATTATTATTATTATTATTATTATTATATAAGGTGGAAGATTTTTAGGGCTTTTCCTCTCTGTCTTACTCTCTGTCTGTCTGTTCACAATCTATATCGACTTTCTCTGTATCTGTCTCTCTGTTTGTCTCTCTCACTCTCTCCATCTCACACTCTCTCTATCTGTCTGTGTCTATCGTTGTATTTTTCTTGGTCTGTCTGTCTCCGTTTCTCACTCTCTCTTTCAGTCTCTTGCTCTCTTTCCCTCCGTCTGTCCCTATCCCGCTCATACTCTGTCTTTCTCTCCCTGTATCTCTCTCCATCTTGCTTGCTCATACATTTATTGCAGTAGTCTTTGCTTCTTATTTTTTATTTTAAAGCCTCATCCTACAAGTGCTTTTGTTTTGGCTCGTTTGTTTTTTATACATCTTTTGCGGTCACGTTTTTAGGCAATATGTTAAACCACATAGAATAACAGAACAAACAGAATAATGAAGGAGAAAGATCTGGAAAAAAGATGGATGATGAAAGAGCAAGAGAGCTGTCACGGTCGCGTATAGGAGGCGGATGCAATCGCAGAAATTTTAAAGTTTTAATAGAGATCGCAAAAACAACAAGACAAAGATACTATGACAGGTATTCTTAAACACGGTGACATTAAACTAACACTAAGACTAAACATGAAAAACACGGGCATGACACAGAACACCGAGAGACATAGAACAAGAGTCTAAACACAATTACATTTAACAAAAGACAAAGACTAAGTGCAAAA
>JAFFST010009358.1:16291-27451 GCA_022414735.1 Noturus placidus
CACTAACCAAAACATGAATCAGGTGCAGAAAACCATGTGACTTGCGGTGGCTGATGGGAAATGGAGTCCAGAGTCCTTAGAATCGTGACAAGAGCAAGAGAGGGGGACATATGAGGTGATTGATAGAAATGTAAAATAAGATTATTCTTTGGTTGCTTAATGGTTCCAGCCTTCCATAGAGGCAGAAAGTTATAATAATAATAATAATAATAATAATAATAATAATAATAATAGGGTTGCTATTTTTCAGGCTAACTAATGTAAAATAAATAAATCAAAAACAATAATGAGCACAGCATAGTTGAGGATACTGATACACTCCTTAACAGGCGAATTTCCTTCCAGAAAAGTTTTCAAGTAATATTGATTTTAAGCGCTAGTACTATCCATCCATCTATCCATTTATCTGTGCCCCATGACCCTGTGGCACAGAATATGGATGGCTGGATGGATGGATTGATAATATAAATGAGATAATAAATGAGGAAAACATTTTGTTCAGTGTTATTTCCTCATTTATTCAATAATAATGGGAATATTGGATGCTGTTTCAATCAATCAATACAACATCTAAAAGCAAAAAAAAATAAATAAAAAATACATTCTAAAAGCTGCGGTTCTGCTGAAAACAATGATACCAAACACGAGGTATTTATAAATATATTTTTTAAAGGTGTTATAAAACTGAGGAGCATAAAATCATAAAACGTTCAAGTAAAAATACCAGAGAGTTAACGTAGAAACTGTCCACTTTCACTCTACGATGAAAAGATGAGTCAATTTGAAGTCTTCATTTTTCTGTCCATTCGTCTTTAAAAAATACTGTTTTCGGCAAAACGTCCCCTTTCTGGCTGCTTTCAGTGGATATGAACTAGTACGTAGGTAGCTAGTAGGTAGCTAGTCATTGTTTTGGATTAGCTAAATCATTTGCATGAATGCATTCAGTTGGATAAACTGAAACAAGACAATCCTGTTTAAAGCGTAGACCGCTACAACATAATGTTTCTCTTTAGCTGCTATAATGGAAGTGACAGCAAGAAATGAATGTGTCATGGATATTCCACAACGTTAACTGTAAGTATAAATGGGTAAATAGCACTGTATCATTCCTATCTAAATGTTCCAAAGTCAGAAAGCAACCTTTATTACAGTAGAATTAAATGCACCACATGGACTAAAGGTAATTAGTATTGTCAGAGTCTTTGTGTCTTATGCATGTTTGATCAGGTCTTGCGTCCCTCCATGCCTGCCGTCATCCCTCCGGGTTTGCCCTTTGACCCCAAGGAAGCCCCCTAAGCCTAAATGTTTAAAGAATTGCTGCTAATTAGCACCAGCACGAAGCAAATCAGTGCAATGAGGTCACAGCCACGAGTGGCTCTGGGAAACAAAGTGTAGCTTAAAGGTGAGAGAGGGAGAGAAGGAGGGAGAAAATGGATTTTATATATATATATATATATATATATATATATATATATATATATATATATATGATTGCGGAGAGAATAAAGAATAAGAGAAGGAGAATGAAAGAACAATTCTCCATAGAGAAAGGGAGAGAGATAGGGATACATGTATGAAGAATAAATAAAAGGAGGAAGACTGAAAATAAATTCAGGGGTGAGATTGGGTGGTTGAGAATTAAGAGAGGTCATGGAAAAAGAATAAGAGAGATAATAAAAAAAGAATAAAGAATGGGTAAAGAGGGAGAGACGGAATAAAGGAAGATGTAGAAAGTTAAAGAGAGTCTTGAGGGAAAGCGAGAGAAGAAAGATACAGAGAGACACACATAGGAAAAGGTTAAGAGAGCAGGACAGAACAAGACGCTGACAGTAAGAGAAAGAGACAGAGGTAAAGAGAGACTGAAAGAAGGAACAGAGGACAGGATGGATAGTTTCCTCCCCCCGGGACCCTTCACTCTGACTCCCCACTCTGACCCCTGAGGAATAAAACAGACAGACAAGCAGAGTGACAGAGGGGGTGTGATGGAGAGCGATGTCATCAGTGCAGGGCCACATGGGGTCACCAAGTTTGTGTATACTTGCACAGCTGCCACACTGGAGATCGATTCCTCCTACACACACACACACACACACACACACACACACACACACACACACAGAGGCCACAGTGTGTGTGAGACCCTGCGTTTCCAGGGCTGAGAGGTTCCAGAACCTTCTAGTTCTCTATATTCTGAGTTGCGCATTATGATTCTATACATATAGCTTCTATACATTCTGATTTATTTGCATTCTTAATCTATTAGTCCTGTTTCTATACATTCCCATTATCCATCCACCCATCCATCCAACCATCCATCCTCAACCGCTTACTCCTTTTCAGGGTCACGGGGAACCTGGAGCCTATCCCAGGGAGCATCGGGCACAAGGCGGGGTACACCCTGGACAGGGTGCCAGTCCATCACAGGGCACAATCACATACACACTCACACACACATTCATACACTACGGACACTTTAGACACGCCAATCATTATACGCAATCGAATTGTACACATCCTGGTTCCAATTATTCTGAGACTATACATTATATTAATGTATATCTTTTTGATTCTTGGTGTTGTGATTATAAGTGCTGTGATTCTATTCGATCTGATTCTACTGTATTCATATGTTTACAAATGCCTTGCAGAATCTGTAAAATGTTAGCCCTTTTTTTTCTCTCCAAATAAGAAGGATCATAAAAATTGCATTTTATTTTTTTATGTAGCACTTCCCTGAATTATCTATTTCACATAACAGATGTTTACATATAGTCCACAAGACATGATAACTGAATTAACACAAATGATCCAGTTCAAAGGTTTACACACGCTTGATTCTTAATACAGCGTGCTGTTACCTGGATGATAGACTGTTTTTATGTTTTGTGATAGTTGTTCATGAGTCCCTTGTTTGTCCTGAGCAGTTAAACTGCCCACTGTTCTTCAGAAAAATCTTCCAGGTCCTACACGTTTTTTGCTTTTCAGCATCTTCTGCATATTTGACCCCTTTCCAACAGTGAATATATGATGTTGAGATCCATCTTTTCACACTGAGGGATGTGTACACATATACATTATTAAAAAAGGTGCAAACATTCACTAATGCGCAAGAAGGCAACACGATACATTAAGAGCCAGGGGGTATAAACTTTTGAACAGGATGACAGTGTAAATTATTATTTCGTTTAAAGATATTTTTTTCCCCATTTAGTACTATTCTTCAGAGGCTACATTTGATATTTACATGTTTCCCAGAAGACAAAATAATAACAATTTACAGCCACCCTCATGTTGAAAAGTTTACACCCCCAGCTATTAACGTATCATACTTAAAAGGTTTTTTTTTTTTTTTTAAACCTTCTGACCCTACACCCGGGTGTACGGATTGGTCCCCTGCTCACTATTCCCCAAGAAAATCATGAGCATCACACCGAATACTGGCATAGGAGACCAGAACTGGTGATTGAAGAAAATAATTTCCTACACTAAATTACAAGTATTTGATCATCACTCCGCCACAGATGTCTCATTCCATCTCAAAAGCAAGCACGTTAACTAATTCGCTATCCACACAATTATTAATTTGTATCAAACCTAAGGACAGTAAAGTGAACGTGACTAAAGAATCGATTTTACAAAGGGATTCGTCAGTTCCTTTGATTTATTAAAAAAAAAAAAAAAAAAAAAAAAAAAAGAAGGTCTGAGAAGTGTGAAGAAAGGTTGCCATGGTAACTAGCTGAATTCCTCAGAAAAGTGTGAGGGGGAGCATGAATCAAACCAAACAATGCAATCAAGCCAAACAACGCAGTGCATTGTGGGAATTTCATGGCTGTTAAGTTACATCATTTGTACTGTACACTATCTATTCCAGTGCAATATGGGATTAAAATAGTACGCTGAATTTTTCCTACTATGATTTTGGCAGTATACCTTCAACGTGCTCACAGATCCAGGGTTCCATCCTGAGATTGGGTTACTGCTCGTGTGGAGTTTCACATGTTCTACCCATACTGAAGTGGGTTTCCTACAGTTTCCTCCAACCTTGCAAAAACATGCCAGTAGATGGACTATGCTAAATTGCCCCAAGGTGCGAACTGATCCCATTATGAATACAGGGTGTTTTTCCACCTCACATCCAGCCCAGTATTCCCATCACCAAAATAACCCTGACCAGGACAAAGTGAGTGCTAAAGATGAAATTTGGAGTTTGAATCTCATTACTGCCAAGCTTCCATTCTTGAACCCTTAGCCTTCAAAGGCTCACCTTTGGAAAAAAAGCATCTGCAAAAAGTATAGAATTGTTTCATCATAATTGTTTGCTTCTGCTCCATTGTACATAGTACCTGTTTACAGAGCCAACTCGAATGCTATACAGAGAAGGTTCTTGCACTGTCAGGATCAATTGCATTTTACTCCCAAGAACTACTGCTGACCAGACACAATGATGAGTGCCAGCAGAAGACAGCCCACAGAGACTCAATCAAAAAATAAAATCAAATCTGACTAATCTGACTCAGAGGAACTGGTGATTCAAAATGAATGAGCTTCATTTCATCTCTATAGAATTCCCTTAACTGAGAAACTGAAAAACAGATCAGATGACAATACATGAATCCCTTTACTCAGTAATAAATAATGTATCCTCAAGGCCAAAATCAGGGCTTATTAAATTGAAACATGGGTGAATCTTCATTCAGTGAAATGATTAAGTATATTAATAAATGATTCCAATTAGCTGTTTGCAAACTATTTAGCAAGTGCATGTTATGTTCCTGGAGAAATAGTCTTGCAACAGCCATGTGAAAATATTCAATTCAATCTGAATCAGAGTGAAAAGTAATCCGAAGGTCATTTGTTCCATTATGGATTGATATAGAATTATATTAAATGTCTGGAGTAAACATTAGCCTGGATTCCTTCGTATCATTGGAAAAGTTCTTGAAAACAGCGTAGGGATTCAAACACATTATGCTGTGAAAATCAGCAACAAACAAACTGAGGACGGTGTGAGGCAAGGCTAAAGGCCTGGAGCCTATCCCAGGGGACTCGGGGCACAAGAGGGGGGCACCCTAGACAGGATGTCAACCCATTATAGGGCACAATCTCACCCATTCACACACTAAGGACAATTTAGAGATGCCAATCAGCCTACAACAGAGTTGCGTGTAGCGTGTTACTGTAATCTAATTACTTTTCCTGATAACACCATAATGAAATGCATTAAATTTAAAATTTATGCAATTTGATTACATTTACTGATGTCAATAAAATTACATTACTTGTGTTTACAAAGTTATTGTTTGAAGTAAATATTGAAGTAAAATGCATTTTTAAAATAAATCACTTCCGAACACATGGAGCAGTTTGTCACTGCATAACTGAACTGAAGCGAGACGGGGTTTACAGGAAAATACGTGGAAATGCTCATGTCTTATTGGCTGTCAGTCTCTCAATTCTATCAAATACTAGCTCACAGTCAGTGTGAAGAAAAATGGATATAAAGCGATGTTTTGAAAACCAGTAAATGGGTTGAAACGGAAAGAGTAACATCCTCTGACGCTGAGCAGGAGAACAAGGTGAGTAAGTGTCTATATGAGTTTCAGTTTATGCAAACATGCTATGAGCAGAGCAGAAGGAAAGATAGTGTACTCTACATGGTGCTGTAGAAGCTAAACCCATACAATGATAGCTTAGCCGTGCTTCCCATTGGCTAGCAACACCAAATGAGCCTAGTTAATTAGGTAGTTATTTTATCAGTCTGGAAGTCCTACAAAACAGTGAGAACACTCAGACAGGTTTTATGATAAATCCGACTTTAAATCTGACGTGTGATAAATTTACTGAAAGAAATACTGTACGAGTTTCACTTTGTAGTGTATTTTTGTAGATTTGATAGGTTTTGAAAGTAATGTCAAAGTAAAGTAATGAGTAATCTGATAACTTTTTTCCATGCAGTAATCAGTAAAGTCATCAAATTACAATTTTAAACTTGTAATTCATCATCGGTAGTGGATTACTTTTTTTGAGTAACTTACCCAAACACTGGCCTACAACGCACATCTTTGGACTGGGGAAGGAAAGTGGAGTGACAGGAGGAAACCCATGAAGCACAGGGAGAACGTGCAAACTCCGTGAACAGAGGGCAGAGGTGGGAATCGAACCCCCAACACCGGATGTGCAAACGTGCTGAATTGAGAAAGAACTGACTGGAACAAATTCAAAGGCCAGTTAGACATTTGCTTCAGTTCTATAAAACGAGATATACAGCAATGACTTGGTTGTTATGGTTTTTCCATCCAAATACTTCACATATTTTATGCAGAATTGTGAACGGGCATCAGCCAAATCTCACATGCAGCCATGAAGATCCTGGCATAACATTTCCTCATTCCCCATATGCTAACTTCAACACTTCTTTGTGGATATTTTATTATTATTATTATTATTATTATTATTATTATTATTATTATATATTTTTTACATTTCTGTCTTTGTATGCACAAACGCCTTTTCTTTCATCATTTCCAGACAAACTAGTCACGGCCAGTAATTCAGTGGGAGAAAAATGTGATAAAATTGAGACCATGTGCACAACTATCAACATAACGCAAATGTATGACTCTTATTCTGCAACAATACCTCAAATTCCTGACACATGACTAATGGGTTTCTTCAGGAAATGGCATTGACTCAATCACGGAACCCCCCCCCCCCACCCAAAAAAAAAAACTACAGGCTACTCCGTGGAGATGATATTTTATTTTCGTTGGCCCTTGGAGAAGCAGGAGAGATTTAATTTACATTCAGGGGGTTTGGGTGATTGAGGAGTTAATAACACACACAGGAATAATGACAAGATGGAGATGGAAACGGGCGATCTCTGGAAAGCTGGGTTTTTTGTTGTCCTATTTCCCTCCGATTTCCTTCTCTCACAATTGAAAGTTTGGAAGAAAATTGAAAGTTTGCTTGAGTTTGCTTAACCAAATCATTTACATTTACATTTACATTTATCAGACGCTTTTATCCAAAGCGACTTACAAATGAGAGCACACTCACACACCGCTGGTAGCAGAGCTGCCATGCAAGGTGCTAGCTTGCCATCGGGGGCAACTTAGGGTTCAGTGTCTTGCCCAAGGACACTTCGGCATGGGATCACCCGGGCCGGGATTCGAACCACCAACCCCACGGTTAGTGGATTAGTGGACAACCCGCTCTACCGACTGAGCCACAGTCTACCGACTGATTTTTTCAAAATCATTTGAAAAAAAAAAAGTTTTCCACTGTACTGTTGTACATAATTGTATTTTTCTTTGTGCTAGAATGACTCATCATCAAGGATAAAACCCAAAATGGCTTTCATTATGGTAGCTTAGGCAAATGATCAAAATTACTTGGTAACTCATCCGTTAGGGGTCGTGTTTTTGTCCTGCCCCTGGGGGCGTGTCTTGATCTATATAGCTCAATAATAGTTTGGAGGATGTTAATACAAAGTTAGTTATATTTTCTTAAAATGCGATTACTTTTTTAATATAAAAGATGCTTGACAAGATCTTTACACTAAAAAAAAAATAAAACTCATTTCCACAGAAACAAGGCTTTTTTACTTTCTTATAATTCTTTTATTTCAGTGTAGACAGCATAGCACCACTATCAGCGTTGTGGGTAATGTGGGAAACCATTAACCAAACCAACACGTCAATGAAAGATGTTTAAACCTTCGAGAAACTCTGAAATTTATTACAAAATAAATCTTCGAGGCCACTGAAGATAAAATATTAATTACAGACTGATATTCAAGTCATTCCGGCTGGATTTTTGCAAAATTTAAGTGTTGCCTCTGTTGACCCTCTTTTCATCTCTTGCTCCATTCATTTTAGTTCACGGGGTTTTACTGGCATGCCTGCTTTATTGTTGAAGTATTGCCAAAGCAATTACAAGGTGATGACATGCATAAAAGCAATTGAATAACACTAGTGATAAAACATGTATAACTGCAATATCTTCATATCAGTCACTTCATATCCCAAAATATATTTAATCACATCACATACTTAATGTCCAGACTCTTCAATAACGTACAAATAATTCATTATATTATCAGAATTAGAATGTGTCAGTTATAGCATTTAAGGTATAGCATCATATATTACTAGGGATTAGTAAAATAAACACATTGGGATGGGCTTATATTATAATACCGTATTAGAACGAATGTATTAATAGAAACTTGTGATTTGCAGCTGCGCTATTGTCAGGGCTGCTGTTATATGAAATTCATCAACAACCTTCTGACCATTGAGGATTTCAGAATTTGTTGTGTGAATGCTGAGCAGCTGTGTTACATTTCATCATTTTGTTTCATATGCTGCACTCTGGAGCAATATCAACAGAGAACATTTGAGGTAGGAAGTCATTACTGAGTGAAGTTCAGGTCTCTCTTTCTCCATCATGTCTCTCTCTGTCTCTCTCTTTCGAGCCATGCATGCATTATGCATTAGCTCCACTCCTCAGTCCCCTCGTGTGCAGTAAAGATTGAAACAAACAGTTGACCTGGTGCCATGATGACTCGAAGCTCTTTACCCATCCACCCCAAGGCCCTTTTTCACGAGGCGCCTAATTGTTTCTCTATTTGGCTGTGCTTCTCAGCCTCACAACACACACACAACGGCTTTTCCTAGAGCACATAAACACACCATCGTGCTGTTCGATGTCAGGTTGTGTTGTCACGACGCCATGTTGTGGAACAGATGTTCCAGCAGGAAAGGGCTGATGCAAGGGCATGGCATCGCACACTGGCACTGCATACATGCTCAACAATTAATTTCCCATGCTGTGAGCTCATCAGGGCTGCTGCTTGGGAGTGTGTGGTGTGTTTTGCACTCAGTCTATGGGAAGTGGAAGTCAGGGTTCTCCATATGTGCACATTCGGTGTATCAGGGTGTGCTTGATACGCTCACATAAGCAAGCAACAGGTGACTATTCATTTTCTATTTAAGTCCGTGACACAAAGCCACAATATAGTGTGGTGTGACGTTTCATAAGCTCTTCACCAAGCTAAGCGCATAAAATGTAAATCAAACAACCAATTTTCACACTGATAGTGCTCTGTTTAATGTGTCTAATGCCATCTTTGACTGAGATAAATCTCAAATAGGGCAATTGGTACAAACCAATGTGCTTAGGAATTAGTGGCCTAATCCATTTCTCTTGCTCTCTTTTTCCCCCTCCAACTCAATCTCTCCCCCTCTTTTTCTCTCCTCCTCTCTGATGAGCACTCGGACATCGATTATGGCTATCCTCTATCTGAGTTCTGGTTTTAATTAGTCTCCTCTCAATGCCCTTGATTGGATGGATCTGATCAAATGGGGGTGGTTCAATAACGGCCTCATGGGACTCAGAACACACATGTCCTCCGCAACCTTTCCACTATCTACAATGTCAAAGGAAAAGACCATGTTCCCCTACAGAGCAAAAGTACCAACAACTAACTTTACTTAATTATTATCTAAAACACATCTGATATTTATTTGAGAATTATTTATGATATACAGGAGACAAAGTCATCAGACCCCTTTTAAAATGGCAAGTTTTTGTGATAAAAAAAATTAACTTGAGATAAATCCTGTAATTGATGTGAAATTACAATGCATAAAAATTAAGTAAAAAAAAAATAAAAAATCAAACATTTTAGGGAAAAAAAAGAAAAATAAAAAAGTTCCACTGTCAAAAGGATTCAGGGGATACAAAAATTTTTCCAAAACATTATATGTACCTTGAAACACCTTGAAGGCTATCAACAAGTAGAGAAACTGGAGCATCAGTGACGTTAAAAAAAGAACAGGACGCCCCTCTAAAATGTACAAAAGGACAAGACAAAAACTTACCAGGGAGGCTGCCAAGAGACCTACAGCAACATTAAAGCCACAGCAGGAACATCTGACAAGTACTGATTCCTCTCTGCATGTGACAAGAATCTCACGGATTCTTCACATGTCTGTGCTATAGAGTAGGGTAACTAAATGGAGGCCCTTTCTCACATAAAACATTCAAGCCCAACTACATCACCCCAGACCATGTGGCAAAATGTGTTATGATCTGATGAGTCCAATTCAAAAAGGTATAATAATTCCACAATTCCAAAAGGTATTTTTTTGTTGCAATATCACCAAAAGATCACCATACCCATAGTGAAGCATGGTGGTGGCAGCATCATGCTTTTGGGATTTTTTGCTTCAGCTGGAACTGGGGCTTTAGTGAAGGTGGTGGGAATAATGAATAGCTCCAAGTACCAGTTAGTTTTGGCAGAGAACCTTAATGAATCTGCTAGAAAGCTATAGATGAAAAAGACTTTCACCTTTTAGTATGGCAATGACCAAAAGCATACAACCAAATCAACAAAGGAATAGCTTAACCAAAATATCAATGTTTATGAATGGCCTAGCTAGAGCCCAGACCTGAATCCAACAAAAAATCTGTGGAGTGACCTGAAGCAGGAAGTGCACAGGAGGTACCCTTACAATTTGATGGCTCTAGAAATGTTTTTACAAGAAAGAGTGGGACAATATTGCCAAGTCAAGTTGGGCCACTCTAAGAGACTCTTAAATTTTCGAGTACTTGTCTCTATGCACAGATATAATTTGCTGGACCATGGTGCTTCATTTTCAATGAGATTGATTAACAGTTGAATTGAGAAATTAGAGAAGTTCGAGGGTTAGAAAGGGTTATTAGATTTTAAGCCATTCATAAGGCTGTTGTTTCAGTATGAATTCTGGATTTAATTGTCTTGCAGTGCTGTTAAGTGTTACTTGTTATGTCCTTTGTCTGAATATTGTTTGTGGTAACTATTGTGCTGTCTTTTTGGCCAGTGGCTGACTGTAAAAAAGATGTTTTTGTCAGTGTGAAAGAAAAAAAAAATATTTTTTAATGACCCAACAGTGGCAGTTTGTAATTTAAACTCTGGTCAAATGCCCAGAGCCTCAACTGCTAATCCCCCACTTTCCCAGTCAGATTCACTGTCATTTAGTATGCTTCCAATTTATATCTGCAGGCTTAACAGAGATTGCTGATTCAATCCTGGTTGAGTATCATATACAGTGCCTTGCGAAAGTATTCGGCCCCCTTGAACTATTCGACCTTTTGCCACATTTCAGGCCTCAAACA
>JAFFST010009383.1:20707-32416 GCA_022414735.1 Noturus placidus
TGTTTACTTGTGTTGTCCTTGACTATTGTTTAAATTGGTTTGATGTTCTGAAACACTTAAGTGTGACAAACATGCAAAGAAACAGGAAATGAGGAAGGGGGCAAACACTTTTTCACACCACTGTATGTTATGTAATTCAAACAAACTTTAAACTACATTTAGCACAACCTACTATTCTTTATCTGTTTCTATTATGATGCACATATCTTGAGGCCTCATTGTCTAGTGAGGTTGTTGTTCTAAACATTTACAGTAAGCACTGAGTATGTACATTGCACTCTGACCCCAATATTCTAAAGAGCTAGGATATGCGAACAAAATAAATTTCACTGTGCTGTAATGTATATGTGACAAAGTTTTCTTCTTCTTCTTCTTCTTCTTCTTCTTCTTCTTCTTCTTCTTCTTCTTCTTCTTAGGAGGCCAAGCACAGAAGGTGCATAGGCACCCTATTGTTATTCTACTTTTTATTCTACTTCTTCTACTTCTCCTTCTTCTGGCTAGGTTGTCCATGACAACCAATTGGTAAAAAGTTTTAAATGTTGGCACACTAATTGGGGAAGGTCTAAGGAACATTTTGACCAAATTTGAACCAAGTGCTAACAATGCTCTAGCGTGACCATCGGGTCAAATTTGGGGTTAATTTGGAAGTATGTTTATGGTCATAACCATGTGTCCATAATTTAAAAGTCAGTTGCAGGATTCCCTTGGTCGAGACAAGTTCAATGCGCCATATGAGATTAATTTGCGCCTAATTAGATTTTCCCACCTTTTAGATTTTTGACTACTCCTACAATTTTAGTCCAGTCACCACCAAATTTGGCACACGTCAAATTTGAAATCAAAAGAATTTTAAATACTCCAAATGGTTGGCTATAAATGGCTAACGAATCTGACAGCAAAGCAGCCAAACAGTAAGGCTGTATCTAATCAAAGATTTTGCACACTGAAACAAAACTTAGTAGGCATCTCAAAGGCCATGCCCTGAGGCTATGCAATAAATGTCAGGAGAGCACCACTAACTGGTTAAAGGTTCCATTTAAATGCTATGTTTTCAACTCCTTCAAATTTTGTCCAATAGTCACCAAATTTGGTGGTCAAAAGATACACATCATGAGTGACTCTAGAAATCACTCTCGAATCCCTTTGCCTAAAGTTATGTCTCTGCTTTCATGTGATTGCTTAGGCAAAAACTATAGCACATCTGTGAATGTGTGGTTCACAGAATCTGGGTGTGTTTCTTCTTCTTCTTCTTCTTCTTCTTCTTCTTCTTCTTCTTCTTCTTCTTCTTCTTCTTCTTCTTCGTCACAACAGTACATAGGGCAGTGGTGGCTCTGCGGTTAAGGCTCTCGGTTACTGATCAGAAGCTCAAGGGTTCAAGCCCCAAGCTGCCACTATTGGACCCTTATTTTACCCTTAACCCTACCTCATCCAGGGGTGCTATACCATGGCTGACCCTAGCTTTTGAACAACCTGAGATATGTGAAGAAAAGACTTTCACTGTTTTGTAATGCATTCGTTAAAAAATAAAAGGCTGCTTCAATGGGTGAAGCTTTGTGTATTTGCATGTCTGTGAGCTTTAGCTGCTATGTTTACCATCTAAAAGCCAGCAGTGAAAGCCATTAGGAAATTGAGATGAACCTCTACAGTATACTGCAATTGATGTATTTGCTTTGAGTCCCTGGATATTCAATGAATTTATTTGTTTATTTCCAGTATCCAAAGTTTATCACGCTGCATCTTAATTTGCATGTTCCCATAGGACTAGCCCTTTCCCCACATCCATGCTGTGATGCTTTATGCCAACTCATTTTGACTTTCAGCTCAGACCTAGGCGTCAGTAAGGAGCATATTTTTTTGTAGATCAATGGTTTCTAGTTCTATCCATGTCAACACTGTGAAAACAAAATACACTAGCAGAACCAGAATTCTTTCTCCCATCGCATGAAGCCCCAACCAAACAAGGACTTCAAAGCATGCTGCCAAAATCACCTCTCAAAGCCATCACTAGTAAGTGTGATTGCGCTACACTAGGGGATGGCAAATTGTAGTCTGTTGGCCAAGTTCTTGTCACCTTTTACATGGGAAACTACCTGTATCTCAATGGAAATCACTAAATCAGGCAATTCATCCAAGAGAGTTTTGGTACTGATAAATCCTTGCATACAAAATTTGTCTCAAGTTTGTTTCAAGTTAGTCTCAAGTCAACTTTGATAAAATATTGGTGTGTCTGAAACATATAGCAGCTGCCTTGATGACTTAATGACAGTCTCATGACTCAATGTCTTAATATCAATTTTGATATGATATAATTACCTGGGATTATTTATACTGGTTATTTTATAGAAAGTACAATACAACATAAAAACAAATCTTACATGACAGATTCAGACCGGATAAAAATCCTAAAGATATCTCTATAATAATTACATTACCCAAGCTCTCTACATAAAGCTCAATAGAGCTTTATAAAAAAAAAAAAGAAAAAAAAAAACAAAAGAAAAAAAAAATTACAATTGAACATAACATATTTGGATGCTAAATTAACCAGATCTCATCCAAAATAAAATTACATTTCCACACAAACTTCATCAGCTTGGTCTCCCCTACTGTGCAATTGTCGAGTGAAGAGGCCTGGGGCACAGATTGTGTTTCAGTTAATCCCAAAGGTGTTCAGTGGAGTTGAGGTCAGGGCTCTGTTCAGGCCACTTCAGTTCTTTCACGCCAAATTGCTAAAACATGTCTTCATGGACTTCACTTTGTGCACAGTGGAATTTTCATGATGAAATAGGTTTGGACTGGGCCCCTTAGTTCCAATGAAATTGTAATGCTACCACATTCTGAGACATTTTTTACAATTGTTGCTTCCAACTTTGTGGCAACAGTTTGGGGAAGGCCCACATATGGGTGCAATGATCAGGTGTCCACAAACGTTTGTCCATATAATGTATTTTTAAATGGTAATTATGTCAAAGCCTCATAACACTACCCCTCTATAATGCTAGCAACACAATAAACAGAATTGTGTGGAACAGTGATATTCCATATAAATAAATGAGTAAAATTTTTAAATAAAAAAATAACAACTGTGATGTAACACAGGGTTTCATTTTCATTTCAATAGTGTTCTTGGGGTCTGATTATTGTGGCAGGAAATTAAATTTTACTTGCAACCATCACCTCTGGCTTGCTCATTAGGGATTTACCGTATTTTCCGCACTGTTCCGGATTATAAGGCGCAGTCTCAATTACGGGGTCTATTTCTGTACTTGACCAATAAATAAGGCACACCGTGTTATAAGGCGCATATGGTTGTTACGCCAACTAAACTCGCACAACATTTTTACAGATTTTGGAACTCAGTCCACACATAAGGCGCACCGGATTATTAGGCGCACGGCCGATTTTTGAGAAGATTTAAGGCTTTTAGGTGCGCCTTATAGTGCGGAAAATACGGTAAATTAAACTTATATTTATGTCAAAATTTTCCGAGAGTGTCTGAGAGTCAGTATGTCAGCGGCCAGTCTGAATCTGAAGCCAAACACTTGAAGTATCTATTGTATTAGAAGTTCACATCTGGCTTGATTCATAGACTATAATAAACACAGTGGTCCCATCTCAATCCCCCATCTCAATCCCCTGTGACCATGAGTTCACTTCTCAATACCCACATAATTCAATCCTCCTCCTGCTGGCAAGAACCAGGTACAGGGCCCCTGATCAAATAAGATTAATTTCTCCACAAAGGCATATATAGACTGTAACCACAGCTGCATAGGAGGACTTCATCTCACAAATCTGCAAATTTCAGATGCTATGCAGTTGAAAAGCAACTTATCTCCAGCATATGGACAACCTTAGCTATCACAAGCACATACATCTGTTTCATAACACAATGTTCCAGCTGATTAAAAAATCTTCACTAAAAAAAAAAAAAACAAAAAAAAAAAAACAGATCATGGTTAACTGCTGATCCAGATCTCTGCCGTTTTGAGCTTCAGTAGAGCATTTACAACTGAATGATTTATCCAAGGCAACACTCACAACCAGGATATCCGTTTAAGGACAAAGCTCAAACCTCACTCAGTCATGGAGTGAAACTGGAGCAGCATGTTCTGTCTCAGGTGTATATCTCACCCAATTGTATATTGATGTTCCAGAGGTGCAGTGCATAGGTGAGAAGCTGGGGGAAAAGTGGAGTGATGCAAATAAAACTACCCACTGGAGGAGATCATAATGGCCTCTGGCAGGTTCCTATGACCATGTCAGTGTGGATAAAGTCAGAATGCTGAGCCACCCCGCTCCCGAGCAGGTATGAGTCTCATCCCAAGCCTCTGGTCCTTCTTTTTAGGCATCCTTCACTGTAAAATGTCTTTATGAACAAGCTCTATGTGGCTCCATGAACACTGCAATTTGTGGGCACACATTATTTTATTTTTATTTTTTAAATCATGTGTTGAGTTACAGCGAGTAGTTACAGGAAAATGTAAACAAAAGACTGAAAACAAAGAACCTTGTGACATGCAATTAATGGGAACGTGTGGTTTATAACATATTTTTTTATGGTGACTGGAATCATGTGATTACATATTCATAGTGAAATCACATAGTGCACTTAAAGGCGACTAAACATCTGTACTGATGTCTTGGTGCATTAAACCTATTTCCTTCAGCACACTGACGCAGAGAGAGCGAGAGAGAGAGAGCGAGAGAGCGAGAGAGAGAGAGAGAGAGAGAGAGAGAGAGAGAGAGAGAGAGAGATTATGTATAATGGACTTTATGTATACATCAAACCAAGCAGGATTTATATTGCAGAAAAGGAAAATTCCATGGTTGCCCCCTAGTGGATTTCTGTTATTACTACATTAATTTATTGTGAATGAAATATTCTCTGCAAAATTGATGCTCCAATTTATAGAAGGGTATATGAGTAATTTGGCAACTGGAGAATTAGGAATCTGAAAATGTATTACTTGTTGGGTCAGGGGGTGTGCACCTTGGCCAGAAAATTGGGGAAGAACAGCATTTAAATCAATTTAGATTGATAGCAGCATTTATTCATCTGTTTGTCACACATACTGTATATAAACACAGCAGAATGCCAAAGCATTGTAATATCACTCTAACAGGGAAAGCACAATAAGGAGATCTATTATTCATGTTATGCCATTGTTTATAAATTTGGATATTTATCAGCACTATGCTTTCAAAAAGCAGACTCTGGGCCAAAAGCAGATTTCAGTACAAATGTGGCTGAGTTCAGGCATATAATGCCTAGTTATGGCAATGACAACTATATTGTGAGCCAGACATTTTAGTATTTCGCAGCATTTGTAATCTGGACCAAAAAACAGCTGGAATGCAAACAGCCATGAGTAATTTGCATGTGGCTTTTAGCCCAGCTTTAGTTCAAATCATGACTCTGGAAGGTTGGGTTGTCGTTGTGTTTAAGAAGCCAAATTCAGAAATATGTATCATTATGATCATCATTCCCCAGTGATATGTGGTCCAGTCTAGCATATCTGATGTAACTGATGTGACTGCTGGATGAATTCTACTAGATTAATTCTACCAGCTAGAAATATACATATAGGTCATATATACATATAAATATTCTTCCTGAATGTTCCAAAAATTCTTCAATCATTTTATAAGATAAATTGTTTGCATACCTTCAGACTGTCTAAATCAGTCAAATTAGGCTCGTGAGTATGACAGTTTGCTGTTTAAAAGACTATGTGAAATGCAAACTGTGATGAATAGGAGGCCTGGCTGATGCTGATTTGGCTTTGTTTTTTTTTTTTCTCCACCTTAAGGTGGTGTATGCATGTCTTATGTTTCATCAGACACTTAACTTTTGATTCAGATTTTCTGATGTAGACTACATGTGGCTTTGACAAAGGAAAACATCCTATTTTATTAGGAGACACATCCACTGGTGCACACAGGCACTGCACCTAACAATGCAAAGCTATGATGTAATGTCTATAGAGAGCACCTCCCCCTCAGTATGGGACATTCTGCACAGATTTGAGGAATGCTGCATTGAGCCACCTTAATTCTTGTTCTCTCTATAGGAATAAATGCCAATGCACGCACACACACACACACACACACACACACACACACACACACACACACACACATATATATATATATATATATATATAAACCAGCAACAGAGTAATGGGTAGCAGAGCACACAGTGCATTGCAGTCTGACCTCGGTAAGAGATGGCACCAGGATGCACTATGGAAAGAATGGAAGCCGATGGAGGCATTGTGATGCTCTGGGCAATGTTCTGCTGGGAAACATTAGGTCTTGGCATTCATGTGGATGTTACTATGACATGTACCACCTACCTAATCATTGCTGCAGACCAAGTACACACCTTCATGGTAACAGAATTCCCTAATAGCAGTGGCCTCTTTCAACAGGATAATGACTCCTGCCACACTGCAAAAATCGTTCAGGAATGGTTTGAGGAGGGGTGCACGGTGGCTTAGTGGTTAGCACGTCCGCCTCACACCTCCAGGGTCCGGGGTTCGAGTCCCGCCAGGGCCATGTGTGTGCGGAGTTTGCACGTTCTCCCCGTGTGTCGGGGGTTTCCTCCGGGTACTCCGGTTTCCTCCCCCAGTCCAAAGACATGCATGGTAGGCTGTTTGGCGTTTATAAAGTGTCCATAGTGTATGACTCTGAGTGTGTGTGTGTTTGTGCCCTGCGATGGACTGGCACCCTGTCCAGGGTGTACCCTGCCTTGTGCCCGATGCTTCCTGGGATAGGCTCCAGGTTCCCCCGTGACCCTGAAAAGGAGTAAGCGGTTGAAGATGGATGGATGGATGGTTTGAGGAACATGACATAGAGTTCAAGGTGTTGAGTTGTCCTCCAAATTCCTGTGCTGGACAAACAAGTCTGATCCATGGAGGCCCCACCTCGCAACTTACAGGATTTAAAGGATCTGCGGATTTTACAGGATTTAAAGGATCTTTGCTTTTACCCATCATGAGATGTTTCTTGTGTGACACCTTGGTATCGAAAAGCCTTTTTATAGACCATCAATTTCCTAACCCAGCTGATATTAATTTGCACAGATAGGGGGTATCATTACTTATGGATTTCAGCTGGTTCATTGCGTTAACTTGCCTTGGAGAACTGCTCTTACTTAGCGTGTTAATTTTTTTTTTTGTGTGTCATTCCACTTTATTACACATAATTGTATTTATGGACTTTAATGTTGTGAATTCTTTATATTTCCATATTTCTTGAGTTAATACCAAAGTGTAGTGAAAATTTCATGTGAATGACTTCATTGTAAATATATTTACTGAAAAAAATGTTGGCGCATCCAATACTTATTTACCGAACTGTGCTATATATTGAAGGTGAAAAAACCCAACAGCTCTCTCTGAAATATCTGCTTTGTTCTGCACTATGACACACTAGAAAAATCTATATTGTTTTAATTGGCTATTAAAGGAGTGAGCGGTTGAAGATGGATGGATGGATGGATGAACGGTTATTAAACCTAGTTCTAGATATACGAGGCTTTCTGTAAACTACTTTAATACATATTAAAGAATTTAGAAGACAGATTTAGAACACAGGTTCTCAGTCTATAAAATGTCTTACCTGGTGTAAAAAGCATTTGATTTGAAGAAAAAATGGCTTCTCTGGGCCTAGTTACTGCTACCAACAATGCACTCTTAATTCAACATGCAGTTAACCTGACTGTAATCTGAAAGACATCAGCAACAACAGAAAAAGAACAAAATGATAGCGTTGAGAAATCAGCTTTATTTTACATTCACCAATATCCATTTTTCCTTCTAAATGTCCTTTAAATGCTGAAGTCTTTAGAGTCACACAAGGGCAGACTACAGCTCACCCAGAGAGGATGTGTTTGACGAATGAGATATAGTTGATGCACCCATTTGCATCCTCTTGTCCCGTCATGAGGCGGTCCACCTCGTCTTCAGTCAATCTCTCCCCCAGAGTTGCCAGAACGTGGCGGAGCTCGGCGCCCATCACTGTACCATTGCCTTCCTTGTCAAAAACCCTAAGTCCTTCCACAAAGTCCTCAAATGTACCCTGGTCCTTTGACCTGGCGATGTGCTGCAGCATAGGGAGAAAGGTCTCAAAGTCCAGCATCTTGCTGTTCATTTCCTCTGCCTTTGGCTTCCCTAGAACAGCATGCACGTCTGCATTAGTGGGGTTATAACCCAAAGCCCTCATGACATCTCCACACTGGGCATATCTTATTTTCAACTCTCCTGTTGGTGTCTCGTCAAATAGAGTGAAGGCATCTCTGAATTCTTCAATCTGGTCCGGAGAGAACTCCAATACAATAGTCTTCAGAACAAAATGAGGCTCTTTGGGCTCCTCCTGGACTGGAACAGGAGCAGGAGCAGGAGCAGGAGTTGGAGTCTCTTCCTTCTTAGCCTCAGGTTTTTTTGGTTCTGGTTTCTTGGGTTCGATTTTTTTGGGGGCCATGTTGCTCACGCCTGCAGTGAGGAGTCAGGAGAACGGAGTGGACCTCAAGCAGTATGAGCCAGTCTTGTATTTTTATACATGCCTCAGAGAGGTTGAGATAAGTTTTATCAGAAACACAGCACTGGCCGACTATAAATGGAGATGAATTGAAATAGACTGGAGTGACACTTAGGTCACACTGGAATGCTTGCTATGACCCATTATGTCCAGGCTAAACCTATTTAGTTACCCATCAATGGTAAAATTAGCATTAGGGTCTGTTAAATTTTGGTCTTTTCTTGGTTTTAAACAAATGCCTTATCTATGTGCTGCATGTGTCCTTTCCTTGGTTTAAATTTCAAATATCCCTGTCAAAATTTTCAATAATTTTCAACTATCCTTGAACAGGGCGGGTCTAGCTCAGTCGGTAGAGCGTGTTGTCCACTAATCCACTAATCGTAGGGTTGGTGGTTCAAATCCCGGCCCGGGTGATCCCATGCCGTAGTGCCCTTGGGCAAGACACTGAACCCTAAGTTGCCTCCGATGGCAAGCTAGCACCTTGCATGGCAGCTCTGCTACCATTGGTGTGTGAGTGTGCTCTCATTTGTAAGTCGCTTTGGATAAAAGCGTCGATTAAATGAACAGATCACAGCTGATAATATGATAAATATTTATTCAATCCAATTATCCATCAAGATATATTGAAGGTTTGGAGATTTATTGCACATTCTAGTCAGTATGTCAGTAGCCAAATACATGTATAATATTTTTTTATGTAGTTATACATTTGTTATACAAATGTATAATGTATAGTTGGTTAAAGGAGAGGACTCCAAGATTACAATAAAGGATCAAGCACCAATGACATCAAGGACAATGGGCAAGGATAAGGAGAAGTGAAAGAGCAGTAGACATTCCAACACTGGACACCATGATGGTTGAAGGTTTTCCAAGTACAATACCTTGAATTTTTTGTATCCCCCGTGCACTGTCCTCTATGCCTGACCCAAAAAGTTGTATGACATATGTACCTGATGTTGTTACCTGTGTTCTTTAAACATTTTGTCAGTGTCATTGTTCTACTGTGAATAGTCCAACACCCAAATTAATATCTGGCCAGCGGTAGTACCCTGTGGCATGATTTGTGTCAGTTTGTCAGTTCACAGGCAGCCATACTGATAAGGAGGATAAGGATGCTATTCCGAGAGGCACAGTCTTGTTCACTGAGATAACAGCTCTGAAAGGTTTGTTTCAGGCCCTGTGAACATTTACCCTCTACATTATGCCAGAGTAAGATGTATTGAATAATTTTAATAAAATATCAATAGGGGATGTTTTTATTTTGTCTGAATTACAGGATACACAATTTTAATTCTCAGAGTTGATAATCTTCCAAATAATTCATGATATATACCTTATGCCATTCAATAAAATTCTTTAGCAAAAAAAAAAAAGTCCGCCATCTAGTGTAATATCTACGAAAACACATCTACCACAGGGAGACATTTAAATTATGAAAGTGCAAAACTTACATAAGCCTGGCATAAATCTGTGTGCACGTTGGTAAATATTCTTAAGTAAAGTAACTTATTTAAATATTACAATGTAAAAATAACTGTTAATAACTTAGCAGACTAAACAGAAACAGACAAAGGATCTGTTCAAGGAAATGCAATAAATCCCTTAAATGTGCTTTATGTTCATACAGAATAGATGTACAGACAGGTGACAAATTAGAGGAAACACAACAGGAAGTGCACTAGTTAGGTGCTGGGTTACAACATGCCACCAGAGCATCTTCAATGTGCCTTGGTATAGATTCTTCAAGCCTCTGGAACTAATCTCACAAAAGATATTCCCTTAGTTCTACACATCACTCTAAAATCTCTCATGTTTTCAATTACGTTTAGATCTGGTGACTCCGAAGTCCATAGCATATAATTTAAATCGTTTTCATTCTCATCAAACCATTCAGTGAGCCCTCGTGTTCTGTGGATGGGGACATTGTCATCCTGGTAGAGACCACTCCCATCCAGATATAAATTTTCACCAAAGGATAATGGTGATCAGTCAGAATAACTGTGTATTGATTTGCATTGACTCTAAGGGGACAAGTCAATCAAAATCATGTCTGCAAAATTTCTACAACAGCATAACACTGCCACTGGATTTTCCTTTCATTTGGAACACCTGTAAACCTACTCATTCATGCAATGATCTAATCAGCCAATTGTGTGGCAGCAGCTCACTGCACAAAATCATGCACTGCTGGTTATCAGCTTTGGATAATGTTCACACCAAACATCATAATGGGTGGAAAATATGTGATCTCTGTGATTTTGATCATGACAAGATTGGCAAGATCATGCCAGATGTGCAGGTTCGAGTATTTCTAAAGCTGCTGATCTCCTGGAATATTCACACACAACAGCCTCTAGAGTTTACACAGAATGGAACAATTAAGAGAAAACATCCAGCAAGCAGCAGTTCTACAGATAGAAATGCCTTGTTGATAAGAGGTCTGTGGAGAATGTTTTGAGCTGACAGAAAGGCTACAGAAACTTAAGATAACCAGTCTGTACAATTGTGGTGAGTAGAAAAGCATCTCAGAATGTACAACACGTTGAGCCTTGAGGCGAATGGGCTACGACAGCCACAATTTACCCATCTTCTAATAACTACATCCAACATGATAATGTACCATGTCACAAACAAAAGTCATCTCAAACTGATTTCATGAACATGACAATGAGGTCATTGTTTTTCAGTGGCCTTCCCAGTCACCAGAACACCACTGGTGCACCTGAAAATTCTGCATGATGCAATTGTCAGCATGGACCAGAATCTCAAAGGAATGTTTCCAATATTGTTATGAATTTATGCCATGAAGAATTGAGGCTGAATTTGAGAATTTGAAAGCAAAGGGAGGCCGTATCCTTATTAGTATTGTGTTCCTAATACAGTGTTCAATGTGAGTATGTCTCATGAAGAGTGATTATTAAGTAAGAGACTCAGCTGGACAGAGGACCATTAATGAGAGCAGTGGCCTTGGGGTATCTGTCTATTGTCTGTTTTATCTTCTGTGTTCGCTGTCATGCCATGGCCAAAGGTCAAACATTTATTTAATATGTCCTTTATGCAACATAAAACTGCTTATAATCCAGCAAATGACTTTTCAGTTATCTTCAAGATATTTTTTATAAGATGAAAAATTAGAAACTGTATTTAAATTGAAATTTGCAT
>JAFFST010009385.1:0-11154 GCA_022414735.1 Noturus placidus
TAAGAGAGAGGGGAGAGAGAGAGAGGGAGGGAGAGTAGAGAGAGAGAATAGAGAGGGAGGGAGTAGAGAGGGAGAGAGAGAGAGAATAGAGAGAGAGGGAGAGAGAGGGAGTAGAGGGAGTAGAGAGGGAGAGAGGGAGAGAGAGAGAATAGAGAGGGAGGGAGAGAGAGGGAGTAGAGGGAGTAGAGAGGGAGAGCGAGAGAGGGAGGGAGAGTAGAGAGAGAGAGAATAGAGAGGGAGGGAGTAGAGAGGGAGAGAGAGAGAGAATAGAGAGGGAGGGAGTGACACAGCGTGTAGCAGCACTACATCAGTATATGGTTCATGTGGTCTTTGTTATATCACACTTAACAGATTAAAGGAACAGAGCGATGATGAGAACATGTCACACAGACAAACATTTGCATCTGGAACTCAACACGTCTTTGTCCATAGTTACATTAATACCCACATCTCAGTTCATATCTAAAGTTAAGAAGGATGTTGTTCGTATGGAATTCAACTGCATTGCTTTTCTCACACGTTCGTGTTGATTTTTCAGATCAATTACTTTTTATCAAATCTGCAAATATACAGAGTCGAAATCTGGAGTTTCCTCTAAACTATTTAAGACAAAGTACAGAAGTATCTGTAGAGAAAAATAAAGCATCATTCACAAACTGACCAACAGATAGATAGATAGATAGATAGATAGATAGATAGATAGATAGATAGATAGATAGATAGATAGATAGATAGATAGATAGATAGATAGATAGATAGATAGATAGATAGATAGATAGATAGATAGATACTGATAGATAGATAGATAGATAGACAGACAGACAGACAGACAGACAGACAGACAGACAGACAGATAGATAGATAGACAGACAGACAGACAGACAGACAGACAGACAGACAGATAGATAGATAGATAGATAGATAGATAGATAGATAGATGGACAGACAGACAGATAGATAGATAGATAGATAGATAGATAGATAGATAGATAGATAGTACTGATAGATAGATAGATAGATAGATAGACAGACAGACAGACAGACAGACAGACAGACAGACAGATAGACAGACAGACAGACAGACAGATAGATAGATAGATAGATAGATAGATAGATAGATAGATAGACAGACAGACAGATAGATAGATAGATAGATAGATAGATAGATAGATAGATAGATAGATACTGATAGATAGATAGACAGACAGACAGACAGACAGACAGACAGACAGACAGACAGACAGATAGATAGATAGACAGACAGACAGACAGACAGACAGACAGACAGACAGATAGATAGATAGATAGATAGATAGATAGATAGATAGATAGATAGACAGACAGACAGACAGACAGACAGACAGACAGACAGACAGATAGATAGATAGATAGATAGATAGATAGATACTGATAGATAGATAGATAGACAGACAGACAGACAGACAGACAGACAGACAGACAGACAGACAGACAGATAGATAGATAGATAGATACTGATAGATAGATAGATAGATAGATAGATAGATAGATAGATAGATAGATAGATAGATAGATAGATAGATAGATAGACAGACAGACAGACAGACAGACAGACAGACAGACAGATAGATAGATAGATAGATAGATACTGATAGATAGATAGATAGATAGATAGACAGACAGATAGATAGACAGACAGACAGACAGACAGACAGACAGACAGACAGACAGATAGATAGATAGATAGACAGACAGACAGACAGACAGACAGACAGACAGACAGACAGATAGATAGATAGATAGATAGATAGATAGATAGATAGATAGATAGATAGATAGATAGATAGACAGACAGACAGACAGACAGACAGACAGACAGACAGACAGACAGACAGATAGATAGATAGATAGACGGACAGACAGACAGACAGACAGACAGACAGACAGACAGACAGACAGACAGATAGATAGATAGATAGATAGATAGATAGATAGATAGATAGATAGATAGATAGACAGACAGACAGACAGACAGACAGACAGACAGATAGATAGATAGATAGATAGATAGATAGATACTGATAGATAGATAGACAGACAGACAGACAGACAGACAGACAGACAGATAGATAGATAGATAGATAGATAGATAGATACCCATATGGATGGATAGATAGATAGATAGATAGATAGATAGATAGATAGATAGATAGATAGATAGATGGATAGATAGATGGATAGATGGATAGATTGTTCCTTGCATTACTATTTGCTTGCTTGTTTTTGTTTTTGATATTTTCTTTTGGTTTCTTTATCAAAAATGTACACAAAATCTTGCCATTTTTTTTCCCTTGTGATCGTTTCTGCAACACGGCACTATATTTATTCAATTCTAACTCGTAATAAAGTAGCCCTTAATTACACACGCTGTCTTCAGGAACGATTGAGAAATTTGAAATCTTTCCAAAGAATTTCTGCTTGAAGGGAGCAGTACATCCTTCATAGTACATCCTTCATACCCCAGTGACTGGCTCTTTCATCTCATTACAGATCTTACAGGTTCCTTATAATACGCGATTACGACACCAGTGATGAGTGGCATCATCAGCCTTAGATGGCACTCTTTTAAAGGACAAGGTCGCCAGGAGGCACATCCGTGTTTAGCTAAGAACTATCGCTCAGCTCTGTTCCCGTGTCCTTAGTGATCATTGCTAGCATTCAGTTGGTAGATCCCGCTTTGTATTTTATGATCTTTGAGCATCGTTTTACATTTTTAAGTGCATTTTTATTATTATTGGACTGCTTCGTTAATAATGCATTGTGTTGATCTTTGCTTGTTTGCGAAGGGATTTCTCTTCTGAACAAATGAAAAGCAAGTCATAGTGCAAATCTAATTAATAATGCAAGGTTGGATTTCTTATTAATGGAAATAGTGCTGTTTATATTACAGGATAACAAACCGTCTCACAGCAGGGCTGCTGATGTTCTCCAGCACAGTGTCTGTTACTTCAGTACACGAGTAAAGATTGTGAACACCGCGAGCTTGTCATATCCAGCAGCTTTTACTTTATTCCATTGATAAACTGGTGCTGTGTGGCTGTCATTTGCATACTGCAGTATGATTGGCTCTTATTTATTATTATTATTATTATTATTATTATTGAATAACTCAATGTTTCAATGTTCCTCTTACAAAATTCCTTCAGAATTCAGAGACTGGTTCATAAACTCCAACAATTGAAAGTGCTGACCTTCTTGCTGAGATGGCGAGTGCTTTCTTAATGATTATGCAGAATCAATAACAAAATGACGGTAACCAGTATTCAATCTGCCTTCAGACTTTGTGGACTCAGATGCACTGTTGTGGGTAATAATTATTATTCAGTGGGTGCAAGTACATTAAACAGTGTCCCGGATACGATGGATGGATGTTCGAACAAGTCTATTTGTGATGACCTGTGTCTGTGGGTGGGCCTGATGGCCTATTCCAGGCAGAGTTATAGGCCTCTGAGGAAATCTAGTGGCCGAGGTGCTTTTGGGAGACAGCCCGGGAACCGATAGATCAGCTCAGCACACTGAAGTTATTTTTAGATCCTGCGTTCAGCAGTCAGCATCCGTCATCCATGATTCCACCACTGCAGTGGAATTGCAGGTCCAGAGTCAGATGGACTCCACCAAAGACTGATTAGAAGCCTGAGTCACCCAGGTGTGCTACAAAAAATTAAATATCAATGGAAATATACTTCAAAAATATTTTTTTTCTGATATGGATTCATAGGGGTGCCAATAATTGTTTCACATCTTATATTTAACAAAATAGATTTTTTTTTAAATAATCCTGCGTTTCCAAAATGTAATAGAGGCACGATGAGGTAGTGGATGTTGTATGTGTGAGTTCTAGTCCTCGGTGTTTCCCTGGTTCAGGGCCAGAATCGACTTGGGGGGGGGGGGGGATCTCCTCTTCATTCTCTCTGTTTTGGCCTTCAGGGAACAGAAAGGTTTCCCTGATGGTAACAGAAAGAACTGTCCATTGTCGGGATGGCTGAGGTCCTTCATTATCTTCCTGGCCTTGGTGCAGTACCGCTTGTTATAGATGAACTGCAGGTCAGGGAGCTCAGTGCGGATGATACGCTCAGATGTTTGCATCACCCTCTGGAGAGCTCGTCTGTCCTGCGTGGTGCTCTTCCCAAACCAGGCTGTAATGATTCCTGTCAGGATGCTCTCAACGGTGCAGGTGTAAACATTCCTGAGCTCCTTAGAGGGCAGTTTAAAATCTTTCAAGTGCTTGAGGTGGAATAGTTGCTGACAGGCCTTCTTCACCAGGGTGTTGATGTGACAGGACCATGTCAGGTCCTGTGTGATGTTGACAACAAGGTAAAAGAAACTGTCCACATGCTCCACTGGGGTCCTGTTGATCTCGAGTGGATGGTACCGCCTCTCTTGCTTTGTGCTGAAGTCTACACCCAGCTCCTTTGTCTTGTTGACTTTCAAGAGAATTTTCCCATGGGACCAGTTTTCCAGGCCCTTAATCTCCTCTAAATAGGCCTTCTCATCGTTATCAGAGATCAGGCCAAACACAACAGTGTCATCAGTGAACTTAATAATGGTGGAAGAGTTGCGAGTGGCCACATAGTCATGGGTGTACAGGGGGTACAACATGGGGCTCAATATACCTCCCTGGGGGTTGAGTGCTGAGGGTGAGGGGGGTGAGTCAAGTTTGCCGACCCTAACTGCTTGTGGTCTGTCCGTCAGGATGTTGGATGAAATGCTGGCATATAGACCCAGGTCCTCCAGCTTGGTGGTGAGTTCTGAGGGAATTATAGTGTTAAATTCTGAGCTGTGGTCAACAAACAAAGTGTGGAGAAGATGCATGATGGCATCAAACGTGGAGGTTTGCAAATTGTAGTGGATCCAGGGTCTCAAGAAGTCTCTGACCAGTCTTCAATCTTTTTATGTTTGTCCATTCTGCTGCGCTGTTTCTTCAAGTGGTTTGATTTGCTCAAATAGTTCGCGGTCCATCAGCTGAAGACCATGTCTATTGCTTCTCTAGACAATACATGCATGCAGTATGTGGATGACTTGTTACGTTATTTCATTCCGGAGCAATGACTTTTACTCCGGAGTAAGCATGGTCACTGTTAAAGACACATCTGAGAAATACACGAACATTTCAGAAGAGATTCTACAAGTCTTGCCAAGCGGTACAATTTCTCCACCCACTCCAGCTTAAAAACTCGATGGTGAAATCCTGCAGCGTGAGCACCTCTTTGACGGAAAGATTAATGGTCAGGTATCCCTGGCCTTACCGAGCAGACACTCCCTGTCATGTTTAACTGATGGCTTTTATTATTTCACCATTTCACATTTTGCACTTTAAGCCTTTAGGCTTTGCTTACAAACCACATCCACTAATTTCTGAAAACCAACATGTCTCATGCAGACAAATAACCCTTCGATCCTTAATATTTACCATGCTGTAACTTTTTAATGCCCAGCTGCTGGGAAAATACCACTAAGTAATCTTCCAGTCTGATCGTAAATGACTCTTGATTGTAGAGATATATGTTTGGCAGTCGTGAAACCGCACAGTGGCCTTGGAGAATCGATGGTTTAACTGGATCAGCAAATAACTGATGGCTGGAGGTAACAAGCGTCCTTTGATAGACTCCTTTATAGGAGTGATCAATCAGAGCTATAGTTACATCACGGCAAATTGACAAAATGAGGACCTTGTAGCCAACTGCACTCCAGTATACAATACAATAAAGATCCCGATGCTGATATCCGTGACGATCCCCAGATCATTTTGGAATTGAGGAGCTTGCTTGCTCTTTTCACACTTGGTCTGAACGTTCATGTTCCAGGAACAGTTCTGGACTTGTCGCAGGTTTACGTTCACATAGCATTCCTGCTGAACCTTGGATCACTTTGATAATTCCGTATGTCACTTTTGTGCATGCAGGTTTGTAAAATGGTAAACTAGTCCGTCCCCCCCCCCCCTTTGGTGTGTTTTCCCACAATGTTCTCAGTGTGAGCACTGAGCTAATTACAGCTAATTACTTCTCCCAGAAATGAATAGAGAAAATTTTAGTTTCTTAGTTTCTCAGAGTTTTATTTAACTGATTATATTCTCTCTCAGCTGCCATCGTGTCTCCAAGCTCCCTTCGGCATTCGCATATGCTAGTTTAGCTTGCAGAACTCGAAACATGGGCGAAAAAAAAAATATATATATATATTATAATAATTATAACTCTGCCACTTTATTTTCCCCAGACTCACACTGTGTGTGTGTGTGTGTGTGTGTGTGTGTGTGTGTACTTATCAAACTGCAATAACTACAAATATTGAGGCCTATTAAGCATTGAAACAGACAGTTAATTTCTATTTCATAGTCCACAGATTTCGAGTTATTCCATTTCAGCATGCCCCCTTACCCCCTCTTCCTCTTCCTCTTCCCGGCGCCAATCCAATAAACTCTTTGTATCATTATCATCCACGGCGATGGCGCCGAAGGCATTTGTTTGTGCCAGTTAATAATCTGTAATTGAATATCTGAATCTAGCAATCTAAAGCCAGATAAATGGAAAGGGCACAGCTCAGGGCTGGGTGGATAACTATGGTAAGGGCTATTAGAAGAGAGGAGCTTGCTGGACTGTGGCTGGCCTACAGTATTAGCCCTTTCATATCCAATTGAGAATGCAGTAAATGCTGTTTAGCCAGCCATTATTTAAGGCCTACTCCCTGGTGAGTGGTTAAAGAGGGAAGGGAAGGGCAGTTCTATTGTTAATCCACCTCTCGACATCGATATAGAGAAGCAGGAACCAGGACTGAATAGAGGAAAATGTAATTAGACTGCTCATCAAATTAACAACATAGATGTTGGGGTCAGGCTCAGGCTGAGTGAAATCACCTTTACGGCCTGGGAACAGAGAGCACAAAGTACAGAAAATCAGCAATTCAGGACCAATATTGTGCATTTTAGGCACCTAAGTGACAGGTTTTTTTAAAATAACACATTCTGTTGGACGGTGTGTCAGTTCTAACTTTCACATTGATGTGAAATATAAAGTGAGGAATGGCAGGACTAGCACAAACCTCTAAACTCTAACACTCGCTTATGTGTTTTAAAAGACCTTGGTGTTTCTGTTTATAGTGACATATAATGTCGTAGAACATTCCCTTCACCAGTCCGTCTGTTTTTTCTCCCGCTCTTAAATTTAATGACAATAAAAGCCCCCACGGATTGTTATATTACCAAGGAACGCTTCTGTCCTGAAGTGTTATAAAGTGCTGACGCTGGAGACTCCTTCCATAAATGTCAAATAAACATCTTATTTTAAGAAGCCTTATCAATGATTCCAGACTTTTGTTTGTAGCTGTTTATGTGGAGCATGCTCTGTGTAGGTCTCTCTGTTTGTAGAGAAACAATAACGTATGTGAACGAGTGTGGAAATGTAAACCTGTGACTTGCAGCTGCGCTACTGTCTGAGCTGCTGTTATAGACAATGAACCAACACCTTCTGACCAATCAGAATTGAGAATTCAACGACAAAGTGATATGTTCTATTAATTTAATAGTTTATACGTCTTTTTTTTAAGATCTAGCTGGAACACTAAGATAGTAAAGCCGTCTGTTGTAGGCACTTTAAAGGTTCCCAAACAAGGACAAACCAACGAAATCTAAAAGAGCCCCCAGAGTCCTCCTGCCATTTTCACCATAGTTAGCCAACTAATTCTAAGCAGAATTTCTCTCTCTCTCTCTCTCTCTCTCTCTCTCTCTCTCTCTCTCTCTCTCTCTCTCTCTCTCTCTCTCTCTCTCTCTCTCTCTCTCCCTCTCTCTCTCTCTCTCTCTCTCTCTCTCTCTCTCTCTCTCTCTCTCTCTCTCTGTCTCCCTCTCTCTCTCTCTCTCTCTCTCTCTCTCTCTCTCTCTCTCTCTCTCTCTCTCTCTCTCTCTCTGTCTCCCTCTCTCCCTCTCTGTCTCCCTCTCTCTCTCTCTCTCTCTCTCTGAACATTTTGCCCTTTGTTTAGCCGCCTTTTGCTTTAAAACCTTTTGCTTGCTTTTTATTTCTTAGCGTGTGTTTTTCATCTTTTCAGAATTTCACCTCGGGTTCGTCTGAAGGAATCATCTAACATCTTCTAGGTTCTTCTCACGGTGACATTTTACCCAGTTGTTGTCTCCCATTGTGCTTGCTGGTAATAATAACAGGTCTCCATGAGAACGTTCTTTTGTAATTAGTATGAGAGAAAAATCCTGATGTTT
Source organism: Noturus placidus (assembly GCA_022414735.1). Lineage (NCBI taxonomy): Eukaryota > Metazoa > Chordata > Actinopteri > Siluriformes > Ictaluridae > Noturus > Noturus placidus. The sequence goes on from JAFFST010009385.1 coordinate 8,240, forward strand.
CTAGGACAACAGGTTGAAATAAATAAATAAATAAATGAATGAATAAAGCATTCTTTACCTCCACAAAGTTGAGCCGATTTCCTCCAAAACACCAATAAATCCTCCCTCCCTCCCTCCCATAGGTTTTGATTGACAGACTGACACCATTGACAGTACGAATGCTCATGTGAATTATTTTTGGAATGGGGAATTGGAACATGAGGATGTAAATACGTGTTTATATTGGCATCCTCTAATTAGCATTTGCATTTGAATAAAGTCTGGAATACGCAGCCATTGGCAGAATTAAAATGAATAGCTCGTACTTGAAGACTAAACTTCACCAATTGTCTCTGACAAAACATAATAAACAGTGTGGTGACTGTCTGTGCAGACGTTTTTAATTGGACACCAGGCTCATTATACACCAGTGATGACCCATACATACCACCTCATCGGCTCCACATCTCAGCAAAGGAGTGATGGAGATGAACTCATCCGAAGCTAACGAATGAAACAGCTGTACATTTAGAGCAGGGCCGCATTCAGCTCAATATTTATACGAATGGTGCACCATATTTAACTCAGATATCTCCTCCATTGGGGATCGATGGACAGATTTAGACACATTTTGTTGAAACACGCAATACTGTATTGAAACCCGCACCCCAAGTGTCATTTCTGCATGCGTTTCCGATAGTAACGCTTTAAAACATGACCTTCAGTTAGATTTTCAACATATCCAGCTGTATTATTTTTTTTCCAAGAGTTCAACTTGAAGCTCTTGAATGAGCCGGTGGAATTTATCCAAAATTGATTTCTGTGCTCTTTCCTTGGGTCCAAAAACCTAACCTTTTCCTCTTCTCTTGACATTCTATCATAAAGACGTCTTTTACTACTAAAACACAGATTTTATTGGGTATTTGTAATAACAATAATGGATTATGTTTATTTATTTATTTATTTATCTATTTAAGATAACACGTTCCGAACCATCATGGAGTTGTTGGTGCCTGGTAACTGTGGATAGAACGTTCTTCTAAAGAAGTGCCGAGTTTATTTCCTCCTTCTGGTTTAGAGGAACAAGGTTGTAGATGGATGACGAAGCACCACAATCCAAATATAGCTTAAAATACAACGAGATTATAAAGTTTTACAGATCATACAGTAGATAAAATGGATGATGGTTGTTTCAGGCTATGATTCATGGGCTTTAGGTCCACGAATCATCGCATGTCTGAAGCATGTACGAAGGTACTGCATTCTAATCTGGGCCCTGGTGGCTTGGTGGCCCTTAAACCACTTATAACTAGAACCAGCGCTGATTCTAAGCTTGAATATAGACATCCTCCAAACCCTTTAGCAATATATATATATATATATAATACTCTGGCTGTAGCATTCCACCTGATGGTGTGTCTGGTTGAAATGTGAAATAGGGAAACAAAATGCCCAGCAGGTAGTTACCTGAATCTTAAGTGTCTGTGCTGTGAGTGGCCATTTTCCCTCCATGCGATTGCACTCAAATTAAAGTCCATTTCACCCCCTCTGTCTCTCCCTCCCTCTCTCTCTCTCTGTCTCTCTCTCTCTGTCTCTCTCTCCTCCACCCCCCAGCTCACCCCTCTACCTGCATGTATTTCTGCGACACTCCTCCTCTCCACTGCTCAGAAACACTCATCTCCTTCCATCAGCATGATTCAGGTCCTAACTACGTGTTCAGGCACTGTGTTTTACAAGCAGCCCTATTCAGGCGACCTAATTATTACAAACGTCGTCCGAATGGTGCGAATTTGATGGAGCATTGTGATCCGGCTCAGTAACCTGGTCATTGTGAATTGTAATCATTTTATATGAGATCTCGTTCTTTATTTATAGAGGCTTCCTGCAGAGTTCTTTGTCTATTAAAATTAATTTGCCCTGCATTGTAAAGCGAACCACATCGGCGTCATCATGCTGGTTCTGTACATGGTGGGTTGAAGGTACCGTTAGGGGTTTGGGGTTGTATTGAATAGTTGTGTAGCTCACCTGTAAGGATGTAAAAAAAAAAAAAAAAATAAATAAATAAAAAGGTGGGCGGTAAAGAAACTATTGAAATTCTGAGCAAACTGAATAGAGATCATGGAACTGTGAAAAGATTTGGGAATGATTCAGAGCACAGACGTGTCCGGTCTGTGTGAGACAGCCTTACTAAGGAACGTCAGAGGAATGAATGATATTAAAAGGGCAGCTATAACAAAGCCACTGTTGAGCAGCAAACACTCGTTTGAAGCTGCTGGTGTCTCTGGAGCCCCTAGAAGTGTGCGCTGGTCTCAGAAATACATGAAGACTCATTTTCTTGCTAGACTGGATGGTCCAGATGGATGGAGTTCTGGATGGTTGGAGAATGACCACCCTGGTCCATCAACTTCACTGTGACATCAGCATGGATGTGGCAGAGTGACGATAAGGGCTGGAATATCAGGAAGTCACATGGTAGTGTCCCTGAGGGTATCAAAATGACCTGAGATATGTGGAACTCCTAACCGACTTTTTTTTCTGCCATGGTATAAAAAGAAGTCCCGTGCCATCTGAAATAAAATTATTTGAATGAAGGACTCGCACTATCCCATGCTGCAGAAACAAAGAAAAAAAACACCATTGACTACTTGGTTGCTACGGGCATAAAAGGAGAACAAAAATCATGGTGTGAATATCCACCATCATCCCCTGACCTCGGTCCTAATGAGAACCTGTCTAACATCCTTAAAAAGAAGATCTATGAGGGTAGGCGGCAGTATACCTCAAAACAGCAGCTCTGGGAGGCAATAGTGCCACCCTCAACTGAAATACAGGCAGAAACTATGCATGGACTTACACACTCAATGGATGAGAGAGTTGTTAAAGTCTTCTCATTCATTAATATGTATATATATATATATATATATATATATATTCTC
>JAFFST010009416.1:1912-13608 GCA_022414735.1 Noturus placidus
TCTTGCCCAAGGACACTTCGGCATGGGATCACCCGGGCCGGGATTCGAACCGCCAACCCCACGATTAGTGGATTAGTGGACCACCCACTCTACCGACTGAGCCACAGCCGCCCTAAAAAATTATTTTACTGTATATATACTGTCTATCACTTTAAATCATAAATGGGCATATGGGGAAAAAATCTATATTTTAACAAATAAATTCAGTAATTGGTTTGTTCCAGTCACAGCTCAGACTATTTAGTAGAACATGATTCATGTTTCTTGTATGTAGCCTGTTTGGCACATCCTTCTCCAACAATGACACCTTTGTTTGACTGGTTTTAGAAATTGCAGCACTAGGAGGCCACCAAGAGATTTAAAAACATTAAATAAATAAATTGTTGCCAAGATCATTTATGAGCATCATTTGAATTGGGATGACCTTTGCAAATGACCGATTTCTGCTTGGTACTTGAAATGATCAAAAGAATTAAAATGACATCTTTGCTATCACTGAGCTTTGTCACTAGCATTACAGGAACTCAAATAGTTTTCTGCAGGAAAAAAAGCAGTCTGCATTTTGTTGAATGCATCAAAGGGCTGTTGTGCTATGTGTGACCATTTAAGAACCTAAGAGTGAGCGCAGTGGCATTTTTGCAATTACATATGTATATGAGTATATGAGTAGTTGAGTTCATATACTATAAATGAGATAAATGTAAGTCACTCTAGATAAGGGCATCTCTCAAATGCCAAAAATGTAAATGACACAGAAATCTGACACACACAATTGCTTGCGGTTACAATCTACACTGGACTGAAGCATGATGAACTGCATCAAGAAATTGCAAAGCTTAACAAACCTGGTCATTCTATATAAAAAGAAAAAAAAACAGTGAGGTTCGTACACTTCCTTTTCTTTTACCAAAGCCTTTCTTCCATCGACCTCAAGCCATTTTTCTTAAGATATTTAGTCTGGTTTGTAAATTATTTTTTAGAAATGTTTTTTAACTATGGCAATAGAAATATATGAAGTGAGCTGGTCCTGTTTTAAGCGTTTGAATGCAATGGTCACCATATCAAGGTTGGATTTGAAGACGATGTAGCTGTTTTTTTGAAGATGATTTGTAGCTGAACTTATCGATATGAGTGGACACAAATCTGGGCTTTGTTTTTAAAGTGAATGTCAAACTAACTGACTGGCTAAAAGGTAAATGATCGCTGAAAGCTAATGCAGCCAGTCCCATGAGCATGGCTTGTTTTACCTGTCCCTTTTTAAAGACTTCTAACGAGCTTCTTGCACAAACAGTTCACACTCAATCACCACGATATACCAAGCTGAGTAAAAGCATGACCATGTTTCATCATCCCCTTCAGAATTTAGTCCCAGCTCTAATTTCACACGTGTGTTGGAATTAAACTCTGCAGCTTGGTAGATCTTCAGGATCCTGGAGGTATCTGAACCCTTCCATTAAGAATGAAAGGCAACAGACTTCAGGATCTTGGGAGGCCATTTTGAATGAGAGCTAACTTCTCATAGATGTTGAAAATCCTCTGTAGCCCATTTGTCTTCACAATTGTACTAAAGCGTAAGGTGTTCAGTATTTAAATGGCAGCTAGAACGATGACTGAGTTTCAGCTTTATCTTTTCAATCAACTTTTAAAAGGAAATTCTAACACTGTTAGCTTTAAACCTGCTAATAGTCTCTGTTGTCTTCTGTAAAATGATGACCGGTATTACACAAGGCACTTTAACTTTTGGCAGGGCCAGGCTTCATGGGGCTGAATGTTTCAGCGCAACAAGACACGCTGAAGATGTCTCACAATGCGTTACCGTCACACGCTTCGTTCTCTGTACTTCGCTCTTGCCGAATACCACTTCCTATATGAATGTAATGGCAATTAAATTGATATTCTTGCCTACACTCAAATGCTTTAGTTGCTCAGGAAGTGTTGCATGTTCCTCTTTCACACTGACACTGGATCAAGAGAAGTAGACCTCAACTTGAGCAGCGCCTCCCTCAAAGCATCTCCGCATCTCTTTTACTGATTATGCAAAACGTACTGCAGGCCTCAGATGGGGTTTTTCCCCCCTGATTTTTTATCACACTGATTTTTATCTTGTTCATGATCTTATTTTCTTTAGATTACTGATATCAGAACGTTAAATCGAGGTGCTCTTTTATAAGGCCTTGTGTCCGACATGCTCCTTGGCGAACCCCACACGATTTTGTAGCTTTTTAACTTGGTGCTAAACCTTTTAGTATTAAGAACATAAACAGTGTTGACTCATTAGTTTCTAAATTATGTGTCCATCTGAAACAACCAGTTTATGCATGTCAAGTTATTTTATGTACAACATTAAGGCACAATGTTAACACCTTTTAGTATGTGTTTTTTGTGCAAATTTAGAGGTAAGGGAGGAAAAATGCATTTAAACCAAAATGAATTTTTTGTCTTATTTCTTAAAGAATTTTAGCTTTACATTTTGTTGTAAAAAAAATAAATAGAAAAAGTTTGGGTATTTATGATGTATGTATGTATCAGTGACGTGCAGTGAAGTTTGTAGCTGGGGAGGCACTGACTCTTTCAAAGTCAGATTTACAAATATATGAATTTAACAGAGTAGCATAAATTCACCATTCAACTGACGGCTTGCACATTGACTACTGGTTATGTATTTACACACACATAGATAAGATACATATTTGCCCAAAGAAGAACGTTAAATTTATAGCAGCTCAGAGAGAGCGCATTTGCTCTGTACCCTCTGTGTGTTCTTAATTTGCCATCCCAATTCCACAATTCACACTCATTCAATAGTGGTTAGCACGTTATCTTAGTGGTTAGCACATTTGCTTCCAGGGTCGGGGGTTCGTTTCCCATCGTGGCCCTGTGTGTGCGGAGTTTGCATGTGATCCACGTGTTGCGGGGGTTTCTGCCGAGTACTCCGGTTTCCTCCCCCAGTCCAAAGATATGCATGCTGGCTGATAGTCCAAAGTGTATGAAGGCGTGCGTGAGTGTGTATGTGATTGTACACTGCGATGGAATGGCACCCTGTCCAGCGTTGTGCCCAATGCTCCCTGGTAGGCTCCCTGAAAAAGATAAGCAGTATAGAAGATGGATGGATACTCATTCAATACAAATTAAAGTATATACAGTTCACAACAAGAAGACAAATGTAGTTTAATTCTTTAAAATAACAATGACAGAGATCTGGGCTTTGTTTGTGACATCCGTTGTCTCATTTGCTTCTACAGCAACAAATAGGGCTGCATTGATCTTTTTTTATATGATTTCCAATCACATCGCTTCAATTAAATCATTCTGAATTCTGTTTGATAAGCCAGAAAACACAGTGGATATCTCCAAATGTCTAACTAACCAATCATCTTTCTCAGCAAAAGGATGTAATAGTTCTACATAGCTGCCACGATTAGAAGAGGTCTTACTCTTATCGTTAGCACGAAATGCTAATTGCTGTTTGGCTAGGAAGCAAGTTGCATTAATGCGGTTTTTTAAAATCTCTCGGTTTTCCTTAGCATTGTGGATGATAACATTTAGTCACAGCCAGGCGGTTTCTCATAGCACAACCACACAGCCTTTCTTTTCCAATGTACCACTCCGTTTGAAAAGAGTGTATGCTCATACACACCCCCACCAGGGAGGCAGAGGTACTGGCTGCCTCCACTCTTGCTTTTTAAATATATATATATATATATATATATATATATATATATATATATATATATATATATATATATATAAATTAAGGATATAGAATTTCAGGTATGAATTTATCCCTAACGAGCAAGCCAGAGGTGATAGTGGCAAGGGAAAAACTCCCCGAGATGACATGAGGAAGAAACCTTGAGTCGAGTTCATCGTAGGACATGCACACACTTTCATATGCTCATTCACACTTAAGGGCAATTTTGCAAAACCTGTCCAACGACTGGTACCTACTGAGAACCTAGAGGAGACCAAACACAGACACAGGAAGAACATACAAAACTCCACAGGCAAGTAATCTGAGCTCAGGATCAAACTGGAGACTATTGAGCTTCGAGGCAGCAACGTTCACTATCCTGCCCAAAAAAAACTATCATGTGAAGGTCTGCCATCTTGTTTATGTTGAAACATTCTCAGTTCATATATCTCTCAAAAGAATGACACCAACATTACAACAGCTTGGTCTCCCTTTATTATGCATTGGGTTGCAACGAACACTAGACAAGATTCATGCAAACATCAGACTATTACAAAAACAGTATGGTTAGTGTCAAAATTTAGTTGAAAAACCATATAGAAAAACTGTATATCCTTTAAAACATTTTACAGTGTTGCACTACAGAAGACTTTTTCCCTAACCTCTAAGAACATTACATACATACATACATACATTATATATAGAGTTCAAATTTCAAGCAACAGGTCCATTCACACCAAGCACAAGCAATCTATACAGCATTTAGGGACAGTAGGTTTATACACTAAAGTGGTATATTAGGAAAGGAACCTCCATATGACAATATGAGATTAATATAATTAATTTTTAATACAATTTATTAAAGTGATAGCAACTAAAAATGATGTGCAAGTCTACATGAATTAATATTTAATTATAAGTGGGGGGCCTCTGAAAATATACTAATTTCAAGCAGAATATACAACCAATAGTCAACTGTAATTAAATGGCCTTTATAAAATACACCTAAACTGAAAATCCCTAACGTTTCCCATTGGATTTTGTGTCCGCATGGAACAGAAAAAGTAAATATGACAGTGATTAAAACTGAAATGTCACCTTGAAGAAAATAAAAGTAGCTATGGCCAGAGCATGTAGGGTGGAGTTTTGAGCCAACGTAGGCCTTTGTAAGAAAACTCATTATTATAAATAATCCTTATTAAGGCAGAAAATACTGTTCCATGTTTCCCCATATTCTCTTTTAGTAAACTTGGATCCTATCTTGAGCAGACTGTGCCAATTCCTGTTTGGAGCTTTGAAAATATTATTTAGTCAAACAGTTCTTAGAGCAATGGTGCAATAAGTAGTAGGAGAAGGCTTTTAGGCAGACGTGTAGATGTATTTGGTCTTTGCTGCGCCACTGAGTTCGTCTTCATAGCGGGGCAGGCAGCAGAACAGGATTGCGCAACCAATCATAATGATGGTGGCTCCCCAGCCAAAACCATATGCCCAGGTGTAGTCATAGTTGCCTTCAAAGATTTGTTCGTTGAATTTCACTGGGTAAATGATCAGAGCGATGATCTGGAGTATTGCTGAAATGACAAGTCACATGGTTATATAACTGACTTCAAGAAACAAGACCAGTGTGGTCAGAACCAAAGGAGTGATTTAACTTTAGCACATCTGAACTTAAAAGTCCCACACCATAATGTCTAGTAGTTCTTTTTTTTTTTTTAGAAATTTAGGAGACATATACACACATATATATTATATATATATATATACACACACACATACATACACTTATACACACACATATATAAAAAAAAAAAAAACCACAGCCGCAGTAATGATTCCACCACCGCCGGGAAAGGCTGAGACGAGATAAAGTCTTGGCATATGTGCAATTGCCTCGCCCTTCAGGGCGTGTAGCTACAGTTCTTTCACACAGTAGTGAGATAGGACTACTCCACCCCAGATTATTACTCATCGCGGACAGGCTCTTCCAGCTCTACCACCTAGGTTAATGCTTTGCAAGGCAGTGCGCATTGTGTGATTACAAAATAGTCTATGACTGTGGAAAAAATCATGACATGTTTTGACTATTATACTGATGTGTCAATTAAGGTGTGTGTTTTGGCACACTGAGTAACTTGGTTACCACTCCTAGCCCCACTGGGAACCAGCATAACAAAGTGGTGATCAGAGGTGTACTACTTCGTCAAATAACTTGGAAAGAGCCCAAGGCATTGTTCAGGCTTGTGCTGACTGGCACAATCATTTTACCGCTGTACAATGTACCTCTATTTGAACTGATGCCCCACCCCCCCATCAAACTGGTGTTATACAGTGCAACACTTGATTTTTCTTTTATATTTTTTCTGATAAGAAATTTATCACAGACATCTATTTATACACAGACCATATCTCATAGTTCAAAGCTATTCTTACCAGCAAGCATGAGGAGAACTCCAATAAATGGCAGGACTGGTATATTAAGGGTACAGCAGAGTGCCACACAGGAGACGATGAAGGCTATGATGAGGATGATGAGGCCGATGATCATAAGCGCAGCGACAGCCTGAGCCCATGCTGAGAAAGGCAAAGCATATTGCATGTTTTCTGTATGCACATTATTCAGTAAATACACACAAACACGATCTTTATTAAAAGATTATATCTCCACATTTTAAGGGGAACCCATCACTGTAAACATACTTTCCAGTCCCACTAAATATGACTCATGATGTTATTTGATCCACCCTGTGACACCATTACCAAACAAAGTATCTGACTGATAGTGCTGGTTGTAAATTAATGTAACTTATATCGGTGGTAAACAGCTTCAGGAGACGTTATCTCGGGAATGAACAGTACGGCTAATTTTTTCTTAGCATTCTCGTTCAAAGTGTTTGGTTTAAGTTTGACTGGAGTCCACAACCTAGGAGACAGAGATGGAATGTAAACAGACAGCAAACGGGTGGGACAAGTGGTACATTTCAGGCGTTTTCCTGTTTTCGCTAACTTGAAAAAAAAAAAAAAAACCTCTTGAGTCAGAGTTAGACTGGAACTACTATCTGACCAGCAATACTACAACAGTTTATACAGTGTGCCTAGCACCGTTCTTCATACAACCATCGCACACTTCTTTCGGGTCAGCTGGTAGAAACTCCTTCAGCAACACCGGTGTGAATTTGGTTTCATCTGTAAGTTTCATTTGGATAAAGTGTCCTTTAAATGTCATCTGAATCTGAACATGGCTCTGAAATTGGTCATTTATGGAACTGAGAGGCAGAAACATGTACAGAATAGGCACTGAAGACACTTCAATACTTACTTATTGTGTGTGTGTTTTGTTTATTGAACATGAGAACCATACACAAACACAATGTATCTCACCAATCCATAAAAACAGAGAAATTTAACCAGCAACTCGACAAGACTAACGCACACAAAATGGCGTCCATCACCTGGAGGCAAACTGTTACACACACACACACACACACACACACACCTATGTAGTACACAAACAAGTCTGGTTACCGTTTAAAAAAATAAATATATCTTTATCACATATTTTCTTGATTCAAATTAAATAAAAAAAGACGTGTAGCACCCAAATGATACTTTTATGGTTTTTGAAAAAAAAAATGGTTTTGTTAATACAGGAAATTTCTCATTCAGGATCTATGATCAGATGTAAAAAAAAAAGTTCTGGTATAAAAAGTTATAAAAGTAACACACAAAATGAGTAAAAAAAAAAAATGTACCTGACAATATTTTATTTCGAAAGTGCGAATGTGTGTTACGAAGATAGCTACTGTACTTCCCTACTGAGCAAGACCAGGGAAAGTCCGTGTGGCTGAGGTTACTGAGCTTACGTCTTCAACAGCTGTGCTTAAAATCTTATTTTAACTAACAAAGTCAATATTTCACACACTATAGGACACGGTTTAGGACGCAGTCGGGCCTGGTGCCTGCGCCGTTAGGGGAAATAAGGGAGCTCTGGAGTTGAGAAAGTTGGTCTAAAGTTAACTCCAACTGAGCTCCATTTGATCAAAATACACACACGAGGAAATGTAGAAAACATTCAGATAAGATCATCATGACTCTTGGGTTAAACTTACAGAAATCCGAGAGAGACTTGCAGGTCCAGTGGTCGTTGCGGCCTCGGCACTGTTCCCACATATTGGCATAGTGCGACTTGGCGTTTTCGTCCTCCACCCATCCGGACTGAGCCGCGATGGCGATGATGTCAAAAATGATGGCGAAAAGCAGGAGAAGAGGCAGGATCCACCTGCATCGGGGATACATGATGCCACAACGAAACATGTCTGAAAGCAACGGTGTGTTCACTGCTCGGAGCGGAAAGCCGTGTTGTGTTGCTCGCCTGTTGTGTGTCTCAGTAAAGTATAAAAGTGCTCCACCCAGTGTAACCTGAACACACTGGGAAATACGCAGGCAAATCTACACACGCTCCAGAGCAGGAGGAGCCACACACTTTCACTTTTTTTTGTTTTGTTTTTTTTTTTTTTTTGCTCTTTTTGACCCGCCTAAGTTTTTTTTTTTTTTTATTCATCTCTGAAAACTTCTTAACAGATATAAAACAATACATTAATTCCATTAAACACACCACAAAGAGTAAGCACCTTGCTGAAACAACAACAACAAACAATAGAAACTCATAGAAAATGTAATGGTTTTAATGATTGTATTGTTTTTCGTGGAAACTGTAATGGTGGCTGTGGACCTCTACGTGGTAATTTGTTGCCTTTTGTAACTGTGGCATGTTACAGTATGTCTAGTGGATACCATTAAGGACCATCCGTCCATCCATCTTCAACCGGGGACCTGGAGCCTATCCCAGGAGGCATCGGGCACAAGGCGGGGTACACCCTGGACAGGGTGCCAGTCCATCGCAAGGCACAATCACATACACACTCACATTCATACACTACGGACACTTTAGACACGCCAATCAGCCTACCATGCATGTCTTTGGACTGGGGGAGGAAACCGGAGTACCCGGAGGAAACCTCCGACGCACAGGGAGAACATGCTCCACACACACATGGCCCTGGCGGGAACCCTAGACCCTGGAGGTGTGAGGCGGATGTGCTAACCACTAAGCCACCGTGCGCCCCTCCATTAAGGACCAATAATGGTAATGGTTTTCATGGAAAGCATTAGAATTTCTGTGATCCTATTACTATTCTATTGTTGTTGTTTTTAGCTGGGTTCACTGATATAAAACGACATACATATTTTCTATAATTAAAGAGCATCCTTATGAAAGGATAAAAGCAATAAGACAGTCTTATCCAGAGCAACTTACATTTATCTCATTTATACAACTGAGCAGTTGAGGGCTAAGGGCCTTGCTCAAAAGGCCCAGAAATGGCCACTTGATAGTTCTGGGATTTGAACTCAAAACCCTCCAATCAGTAATCCAACAGTTTAACCACTGGGTTACCACTGCTCTACATGCTTTGACAAAGTAAAACAATTATCTGGTTTGCACTCAAAGAAACTAATACTAATCTCTAGCCTTCCTTGTAACTGAGGAGATATACCGTATTTTCCGCACTATAAGGCGCACCTAAAAGCCTTAAATTTTTTTCAAAAATCGGCCGTGCACCTAATAATCCGGTGCGCCTTATGTGTGGACTGAGTTCCAACATCTGTAAAAATTAACGACTTCGGTTGGCGTAACAACCGTATGTGCCTTATAACATGGTGCGCCTTATGTATTGGTCAAGTAAAGAAATAGACCCCATAGTTGAGACCGTGCCTTTCAGTGCGGAAAATACGGTAACTTGAATTTCCCCTTGGGGATCAATAAAGTAAGTATCTATCTATCTATCTATCTATCTATCTATCTATCTATCTATCTATCTATCTATCTATCTATCTATCTATCACTATAAGAACCTTGAGGGTACCACCTCAGTGACTAGGAAAGGTACAGTTTAGTATTCTTTTTTGTTGTTGTTCATTTACTCATCTTCAGTAACTGATTTATCCAGGTTAGAGAACAGAAGTGGATTCTATAAATATCAATATTTAAATCAATATTTAATAAAAAAGCAATATTGAACAGATAAAGATTGCACACACAAGTTATTGCATCTTGAACATAATAACAGTGCTGTCAGTAACATGGCCATCATGTTTGTGAGGCAATTAAGTGTTCATAAGCCTGATTGCATGCGAAAAGAAACTTCCTGTGTCTGGTCATTTTGACTCATATTCACCTGAAACACCTGCTATAAGGAGTTCCATTATGTGGTGGCCTGGGTGTGACTAAAAACATAGACTATTAGTAACTTTCTGTTAACTCTTTAGAGCTTTGATACATACATGAATTTAATCTGAACTGCTTTGGTTTGAAAATTAATGGAATTAATTAAGACACCTGAGAAACTTCAATGTGATGAAATTGATGATGATAGACAAGCCAAAAAATCATGAACAACAATTATTAAAAAAAAGTAATAATAAAAATAATAAAAGTAATAATAGGGTGCACAGTGGTTTAGTCGTCACACCGCCAAGGTTGGGTGTTCGATTTCCACGGCTGCCATGAGTGTGTGGAGTTTGCATGTTCTTCCAGTGCTGCTGGGGTTTCCTTCGGGTACTCCGGTTTCCTCCCCCAATCATGCATTGTAGGCTGAGTGGCATGACCAAAGTGTCCGTAGTGTATGAATGGGTGTGTGAATATGTATGTGATTGTGCCCTGCGATCGACTGGCACCTTGTACACGGTGTACCCCGCCTTGTGCCCCATGCTATACCCCAAAGGGTATAGAAAATGGATGGATAATAATAATAATAATAATAATAATAATAATAATAATAATAATAATCACAACACTACTACTACTACTACTACTACTACTACTAATAATAATAATCACAGCAATACTACTACTACTACTACTACTACTACTACTAATAATAATAATCACAGCAATACTACTACTACTACTACTACTAATAATAATAATAATAATAATAATAATAACAATAATAATCACAACAATACTACTACTACTACTACTACTAATAATAATAATAATAATAACAATAATCACAACAATACTACTACTACTACTACTACTACTACTACTACTACTACTAATAATAATAATAATCACAGCAATACTACTACTACTACTACTACTACTACTAATAATAATAATAATAATAATAATAACAATAATAATCACAACAATACTACTACTACTACTACTACTAATAATAATAATAATAATAATAATAATAATAGTACATGTGCATTTTTTTAAGGAGAGCATTATACCAGAAGAGACTTCATCAATAATTAAATCATAATTTGCATTTAAACTTAACATTTAAATACTTTTAATTGTTATTTAGCGTACTGCTTACCAGTGACGCCACCGGAAAGGGTGTCAAATCAACTTCCGTCCGCCATGTTGCAGTGAGACAGCGAGATTTCTAAGGAAAAGTTACGCTTTCAGTTGAGTTGCAGACATGATGTCTACACGGGCTTTTGGAGAAAACGGAAAAATGAAGGAGTATCACTACACCGGGCCTGTAGAGCATAAATTCTCGCCTTACGCCTTTAACGGAGGGTAAGAAGTAAAACAAGTGCATGCTGAAACGCTCCTAGCCGGCTTTGTCATCTTCCCTGTATGCGGGGCTGGTGTAGTTAGCCAGACATCAACCTCAGTTAATGTTTTAAAATGTCAAGGGGTTCAGCAGGAACGATGTATAACCCACTCACCATTTATATCGTGAATACGCCAAGATAATTTTTCCGAGAATGAAAATTATGTTAACGAGACAAAGTCGTCATTCAGTCTTTTTAGCCGGTAGCTAGTTAGCTAGCAGATTTAAGCTCTGTGCTATTCATGTTTCATTAGTTCAGCTTGATCTAACTCTTATTTCAATTAAGCGGTTGAATTTTGTGTGTGTGTGTATATATGTGTGTGTATATATATATGTATGTGTATATATATGTGTGTGTGTGTGTGTGTGTATAT
>JAFFST010009416.1:31079-41707 GCA_022414735.1 Noturus placidus
TTATGTTTGAGGCCTGAAATGTGGCAAAAGGTCGAACAGTTCAAGGGGGCCGAATACTTTCGCAAGGCACTGTACACGACCAGTCAGACGTTTAGACACACCCATTCTTTATTATTATTTTTTCCTCCACAGTTGATAATAATAATAATAATAATGTCATCAAAACTCTGGAATAACAACGGTGATAAAAAAATCCAGTATTTTAGCATCTTCAAAGTAGACAGCCTTTTTGCATAGAATTTCCAGAAATGTATTATTGGCATTTTCTCAAACAATTCCTTGAGGAATCCCCCTGAGATGCTTTTTAAACAGTGTTAAAGGACAGGAGAAAATATGCACATTTTAGTCTTGTTCACACCTGAAGTTATAACAGGTATTGTAGCACAAAGATCTGTTTGTCTAACAAAGCTATTTTTTTCTCCTCTGATTTGTTTGCCCATGTGTTCCTTCCTCACCTTTGACTACACGTTCATATTTAACCTCTTTTTGTTAAGGCTAACAGAAATTTGGACCAGACCCTCAAACCAAATCATTTTACAAGATAGGGGAAATATGAAATGATGTGGAGTTGATCCTGATGCACAGACCTACATTTCTGACCACCAGTTTGATTAAACAGACATACAGGTGCACCTCAAAAAAATTTTGTATTGTGGAAAAGTTCTTTTTTTTTCCCATAATTTAGTTCAAAAATTGGAACTTTCATATATTCTAGATTTGTTACACAAAGTGAAATATTTCAAGTCTTTTTTTTGTTTTAATCTTGATTGCAGCTTACAGCTCATGGAAATCAAAAATCCAGTATAAAATATTAGAATAAAGAATTTGAATAGAATAAAGAATAAAGAGTGGGTGTCTGGGTGGAGTGACACTTGTGGCCGAGGACGCATTCAGGAGCTCCTGTATCAATCCGCTGTCAGGTTTTCATTTTATAACTTAATTCATTTTGAACTTTTTGGTTTTGAACACACAGTATTTCTCTTCTTTATTTAAAAAACAACAACAAAAAAAAACCTAAAGACGTAAAATGGGACGCAGAGGTCGGGAACAGTATGAGCTGGCAGCCACCTCAGGACAGGGGGGCAAGAAATCCAAGTCCAAGGACAAGAAGGACAAGGATAAGGCTATGGATGAACTTAAAAAGGAAGTGGACTTGGATGATCATAAGCTGACTCCCAAGGAGCTTAACAGGAAGTATGGCAGTGATCTTACCAGGGGATTGACTGTTACTCGTGCAAAAGAGATCTTTGAACGTGATGGACCCAATGCTCTGACCCCCCCTCCCACCACCCCAGAATGGGTCAAATTTTGCAAAGAGCTCTTTGGTGGATTCTCCACTCTTCTGTGGATTGGAGCTATTCTTTGTTTCCTGGCATATGGAATTCAAGCAGCTTCAGAAGACGAACCAGCAAACGATAATTTATACCTGGGTATTGTGTTATCCGCAGTAGTTATGATCACTGGTTGTTTCTCATACTATCAAGAGGCGAAGAGCTCAAAGATCATGGACTCCTTCAAAAATCTTGTTCCACAGCAAGCCTTGGTCATCCGTGATGGTGAGAAAATGTGCATCAATGCAGAGGATGTGGTTGTTGGAGACCTTGTGGAGGTTAAGGGTGGAGACCGAATTCCTGCTGACCTGCGTATAATTTCTGCCCATGGGTGCAAGGTGGACAATTCCTCACTCACTGGTGAATCGGAGCCCCAGACTCGTACTCCAGACTTCTCTCATGAAAATCCGTTGGAAACAAGGAACATTGCTTTTTTTTCTACCAATTGTGTAGAAGGAACAGCTAGAGGTATTGTCATCAACACCAGTGATCGCACCGTGATGGGCCGTATCGCTACTCTTGCCTCTACTCTGGAAGTTGGCCAAACCCCCATTTCTATTGAGATCGAGCACTTTATTCACATCATCACTGGTGTGGCTGTCCTTCTTGGTGTGTCCTTCTTTATTCTGTCACTGATTCTTGGATACAGCTGGCTAGAGGCAGTCATTTTCCTCATTGGTATCATTGTTGCAAATGTGCCAGAGGGTCTCTTGGCTACTGTAACTGTGTGTTTGACTTTAACTGCCAAGCGTATGGCAAAGAGGAACTGTCTGGTAAAGAATCTTGAAGCTGTAGAAACACTTGGATCCACCTCCACTATCTGCTCAGACAAGACAGGAACTCTGACCCAGAACCGTATGACTGTGGCACATATGTGGTTTGATAACCAGATTCATGAATCCGATACCACCGAGAACCAAAGTGGAACCGCATTTGACAGAAGCTCTCCCACTTGGGCAGGCCTTGCTCGAATTGCTGGCCTCTGCAATCATGCAGTCTTCCTCGCAGATCAAGATAACCTTCCTATACTTAAGAGAGATACAGCTGGTGATGCGTCAGAGTCAGCGCTGTTAAAATGTATTGAGCTTTGCTGTGGGTCAGTGAAAGAAATGAGGAATAAATACACAAAGATTGCGGAGATCCCTTTCAACTCCACCAATAAATACCAGCTGTCCATCCACAAGAACCCCAGTGATGGAGAAAGCAAACACCTGATAGTAATGAAAGGAGCTCCTGAGAGGATTCTGGATCGATGTTCAACTATTATGCTTCAAGGAAAAGAGCAACCACTGGATGATGAGTTGAAAGATGCTTTCCAAGATGCATACTTAGTATTGGGGGGCCTTGGAGAACGAGTGCTGGGCTTCTGCCATTACAGTCTTCCTGATGATCAGTTCCCTGAGGACTTCCAGTTTGATACAGATGATGTGAACTTCCCCATTGAGAACCTGTGCTTTCTTGGACTCATGTCCATGATTGATCCTCCTCGTGCTGCAGTACCTGATGCTGTTGGCAAGTGCAGGAGTGCTGGAATCAAGGTTATCATGGTCACAGGAGATCATCCAATCACAGCTAAAGCTATTGCTAAGGGTGTGGGTATCATCTCTGAAGGCAATGAAACTGTGGAAGATATTGCTGCTCGTCTGAACATCCCAATAAATGAGGTCAACCCAAGAGATGCCAAGGCATGTGTGGTTCATGGTGGTGATCTTAAGGACCTGACCCCTGAGCAATTAGATGATGTACTGAAACACTACACTGAGATTGTGTTTGCCAGAACTTCTCCTCAACAAAAACTGATTATTGTGGAAGGTTGCCAGAGACAGGGTGCCATTGTGGCGGTGACTGGTGATGGTGTTAATGATTCTCCTGCTCTGAAGAAGGCTGATATTGGTATAGCAATGGGTATTGCTGGGTCTGATGTCTCCAAACAGGCTGCTGATATGATTCTCCTGGATGATAACTTTGCTTCTATTGTTACTGGAGTTGAGGAAGGCCGTCTTATCTTTGACAACTTGAAGAAGTCAATTGCTTACACCTTGACGAGTAATATTCCCGAGATCACACCTTTTCTTTTGTTTATAATTGCAAACATCCCTCTTCCTCTGGGCACAGTCACCATTCTTTGCATTGACCTTGGTACAGACATGGTCCCTGCCATTTCCTTGGCCTATGAGGCTGCTGAGAGTGACATCATGAAGAGGCAACCCAGAAACCCCAATACGGACAAGCTGGTTAATGAAAAGCTTATTAGCATGGCCTATGGACAGATTGGTATGATTCAAGCACTTGCTGGCTTCTTTACCTACTTTGTAATTCTGGCTGAAAATGGATTCCTGCCTTCTACATTGTTGGGTGTACGTGTGTTCTGGGAGGACAAATATATAAATGACCTGGAAGATAGTTACGGGCAGCAATGGACATTTGAGCAGAGGAAGATCGTGGAGTTCACATGTCACACTGCATTCTTTATCAGTATTGTGGTTGTGCAATGGGCAGATTTGATCATCTGTAAGACCAGGAGGAACTCTGTCTTCCAACAAGGAATGAAGAACAGAATTCTCATCTTTGGGCTGTTTGAGGAGACTGCTTTGGCAGCTTTTCTCTCCTACTGCCCAGGAATGGATGTTGCCCTTAGAATGTATCCTCTCAAACTAAACTGGTGGTTCTGTGCCTTCCCCTACTCTCTTCTTATCTTTATTTACGATGAAATCCGAAAGCTTATCATCCGACGCAGTCCAGGAGGTTGGGTGGAGAGAGAGACCTATTACTAGAGCATCCTGTCCACAAGATTATTGGCATGGCGGTCTTGGTGCTTGGAATTTAACCTCAGTAATCCAGTTTTTTTAATAGACACAAAAATCCTTACATCTCTAGGGAATGCTTGACACAAACATGGAGATCATGAACCAAGACATTGCTTGCCTCTTTTCTGAAGCCGGACCAATTTTCTACATTTTTAAAATTGTGATTTATAAATGAATCCCAATCGTTTCCCACATTTGGAATCATTTGGATGCTTTACATTCATATATTTTTCAGACAATTTGTCCAATTAGATCTACAAACTGATGCAGGATACAAACAGAGCTGAGCAGTTTGAGAGGGTCTTGCTCAAGCGCCTTAAAGTGCCCACTTACTAGATAATTCTTTTTTATTTTTAAACCCTTTGCCCTTGGTGTGAATTGACTTTTTTTTTTTTTATAATAAATGTAAAAACATGTGAAGATTAGTTTTACTCAGTGTACCCGCTATCAGCTCAGAATGGAATAATTAAATCTTCCTCTTTGCAGCATCCATCTCTGAAAGTGAGAATCATTTTATAAATGTGATTTATAACTTTAATGCTTTCATGGTGCAAAATGATCTCAGATTTACAGTCCAAAATGGAGCCATTGAGGTCTGTCTTTACATGCTTCCAATTCAACTGATCGTGGGCTTCAGCTCATCTGTAGTGTTGGGTCTGGTGTCTCTCATAGGTTCCCTATAGGGTTCAGGTCAGGCGAGTTGGCTGGCAAATTAAGCACAGTACCACCACGGATTGTAAACCAACTACTAGTAGTTTTGGCACTGTGGGCAGGTGCAAAGTCCTGCTGGAAAAGGAAATCAGCATCTCCATAAAGCTTGTGTGCAGATGGAAGCATGAAATGCTCCAAAATCTCCTGGTAGATGCTGCATTGACTCTCGACTTGAGAAAACACAGTGGACCAACACCAGCAGATGACATGGCACCCCAGATCATCACTGACTGCGGAAACTTCACACTGGACTTCAAGCAACTTGCACTCCGTGCCTCTCCACTCTTTCTCCAGACTCTGAGACCTTGATATCTAAATGAAATGCAAAATTTACTTCCCCATGATTGTGGTTGTGTGTACTGAACCAGATTGAGAGATTAAAGGCTCAGGAAAACTTTGCAGGTGTTTTGGGTTAATTATCTGAATACAGCTCTTCTCAGGTCGACATTTCTGTATTATAAATTCTTTGTTCTAATATTTCGGCATACTGGATTTTTCATTTATTTTGGCTCGAAATATTTCACGTTATGTGTAATGAATCGAGAATAATATGAAAGTTCCACATTTTGAATGTATTTATGGGGGGAAAATGAACTTGTCCACGATATTCACATTCTTTGAGATGCACCTGAACTTCAGGCAGGATTATTTGCCGTGACTTTTGATAGACTGCTAAACTGTCCTGCTTGGGTTGGTGGACAATTCTCGCCCTAGGAGCTACAGTGAGGTGTTAGTAACCATGCAGGGTCTCCTACACTCATAGCACACTAACACACACTACCCTTTCACTGCCATGTGAGTGTCAGGAGTGTGCCAAGAGTGAGGCACCACTTAGATATCACCCAGTCAGCAGTGCTTCTGTGGTGTTTATAGCCTCTGGTATACTTCGGGGTTTTTTATGCGTACGCATAACATTTCAAAGTATACTCCATTTGACGCATGCGCATTACGACAACTTGCACTACCCCTCCTGGCCTACAAGAGTCAGTACAGAGCTGTAGTGTGCACGGGAGCTGAGTGGGCAACACAGGGGGAACTCTGTACAAATTCCATCTTAATGGAACGTTAACTTGATTATAAAAGGAGCAATAATTATACAAGGGTATTTACACTGCGAAGTTGTAGTAAAACGAAAAGCAGCTGTTTAAAAGTCCTGTTTTCATCAACAGTCGCGCGCCATCAATCTGGAACCGGCGCTGTGTGCGGTTGCTATGACAACAGGGTATAGAGAGTTTTCTAGAAGCGGCTAGCTGATTAGGCTGTCAGCTAGTGACCATGTAAACCCGAACAAATACGGCTTAACCTTAATGACAACAACGTTCACCTCTTTGACAAGCTGCACGTCTCCGCGCCGAACCTCGTACACCTGCAGGACCCCAGTTCCTCTGGCGAAGTTTCCCATACAAACAAACTTCGCGCTGCACGGAATCCACTTACAGTCGAAGACCGTGTAGTTCAGGCTCTTCTGGGTGTGCGCAATGATCTGCGGCTTTTCCAGAGGCGTTGACATTTCGGCCATAAAAAACACCAGGCAAGAAACACAAGAGAACACTGGACCAGCTCGTGGTTTTTTAGACGATTTCGAAAGCCTATTCGATTGCAACCCTGAGTGAGACAGGCGTGTGGTCCCGTTACCAACCTGTATTACGAAAACTCCTGCCTCCTGCGCTCTGACTGGCTGCAGGTTCAGAGTTGACACAGAGTTAGCCAATCGATTGACGGAACAGAGAAGTGTTAGCAAATCCCAGTGAGAAGGCGGGACTTGTCGGAATGCAGGTGGGAAAATGTACAGGAAGAGTTGGGTGCTGCATGTATAGCTGTTCGTACGATTGCCTGACAATTTATTCACAACTCACGCTATTATAAACGAGTCCTTAGCGGAGTTTAGTTCGTCGTTTTCTATTAGTGTAAACATGTTTACAAATACAACGCGATTCTGGTCCTGGTATATTTTTTTAAATAGCTCTGGGAAAATTACAAACGCATACAGGCAGTGGTCGGACGAATCTGGGGTCCTTTTGGTAGAATGGAGGACACCGCGTGCACGAGATAAACAGTTCCTCGAAATAATCCTACGTACCTTTTATCACACTTATAAGCAAGAGCCACTCGGAAGTTCACAATGGAGACGGTTAGTAGCCCAGCCTCTGAGGAGATCAGTATTGTGGAGAGTGGAGAAAACACGGGCGCTTTCCAAAAGGTAAAATCGAAGAAAACGTCTAAACGTAAACGTGATCAGGGTGAAGCCGAAATGGAGTCTGAAGACGCGGTGGCACCGAAGAGACCACAGTTTCCCCCGATATCAGGAGACAGGCTGAAGGTAACTGACAATCACTCAGTTCTGCTAAAACATATGGACGTGTACACAGTTTAATCCTACACGATAAAGCCTGCTGGATAACCCTTAATCGTTAAAGCCTCGCGTGTCTTTGTGCGCATGCGCGACGCTCAGCTGATTCGAATAACCGAGACACATGTACATATTTTTGTTTAGATTTATGTTTTGTTAGCAAATACATCACCGGATCTACATAGGAAAAAAGAGAAAACATTCGTTTTGTTGCCAGCATTTAATTTGAGGAGTTGTTAAACATCATCTACAGCTGTCAATTAGGTCAGTGTTTTTTCAAAGTAGTACAGCCACAACGTCCATGTTTTATTTTTATATTTAATTATTAGCCTATTTGACAGCTCATTTGAATGAAATGACTTCAATACAAAAAAAAAGTCTGTGTATAAATAATGTCTGCTTGTTCTGTTGGTTGAAAGCTTAAGAGCGAAGAATTACAGCTCCATTAACTATCCAAAATCTCGTTGAACACATTGAATAGTTTGGTTGTAAAGTTATTCTGTAGTAATTGGGTGAGTGGGATTTCTTTTACAGTGTTACAGGGTCACTGGCTGCAGAAACATTGAGAATCTCTGCATTACATAATTCCAGGCATGAATGAAACCCACCAAGAGATACATCCTGGTATTTAAGTGATCAAGCTCTGACCTAGAAAGTGTGGATGTGGCTATATTTGATAGACTGTTTAGATGTTTGCAGAATACCTTTACAACATTGTATGGTTCTAGTTGAGGTTCCAAAGGTGTTTTTTTTTTTTTTTGATTAGTGAGGCCATCTTAAGGCACCCAAATTCTAATGGCCAGCCAGCACCATGACCCCAAGAATTCCTTGTGTGAATTAGTAAAACAATAGGCCTACTACTTTAAAAATTCAGTGCATTACTGTTAATAAGCATACAGGGTGATGGGTAATGTTCTAATCAGTCAATGAAAACGCATTGAAAGCACATCTCACCTGGTATTTAATTGTTATACATCAAAGAGGGAAAGATGGCACCTGCTGAACACTTTTTATGAATCCCGGAACAGTGGCTTAGAGGTCTATGGCACAACCAAAGTGTTTTACAGAAGTAGCATTTTACAAAAAGAACAATGCGGTGATGCTGCCTGTCCTTGAACACATCAAGTAGATCCGTCCTCATCCTGAGACACTATCCCACACACATCCTCATTCATAGATCATGTTCTACAAATAACAAACACAAAACAAAATGCTCCTACTCAGCCACCTTACTTCTGAATGGTATGGCATATCTCCATGCTCTGAGCCCCTCCCCCCTCCTGCAAAAACAGCTGGAACTGGCGGTGATTCAGGCCACACGCCCGAATAAAGTTCAGTTTTCATGAACGTGGTCATATCATCATCCAGCTCCAGAACCTTTCCACACAGAGATTCGTGATGGATAATGCAGTGATACGTTATCAGGGTAGTGTGACAGTTACTTTTTTGCAATTTCTTGTTCATTAGTCCAACCAAGCCTGTTTTTCCTCCACACATCGCAGGTACACCATCTGTAGTTAGTCCCACCAACGTTTCCCACGGCAATTTATTTTTACTTACAGACTTCTCAACTGCATCAAAAATGTCCCGGCCCGTTGTGGTTCCATGCATGGTAGCTACATCCAAGAGCTCTGCAGTGACGGAGAGGTCCGGCTTCAGGCCTCTAATAAAAATGGATAGATGCGCTGTATCCATGTTGTCTGTGCTTTCATCTACAGCTAATAAAAAAGCTAGACAGCTGCACGTCTCTTTTGCCAGCTGTGTTACTATATTTCCTGCTAATTCCACATGCTGCTATGACTGCATTTTGCCTTTAAATTCTGCTGCAAGTCTTTGTTTTTCTTGGAGGCTAAATTTACCACACTTGGCTCCGTGTTTGGTGTGAAAATGCCGACGTAGATTGCACTCTTTCACGACTGACACCGCCTCATTACACAAAAGACATACTGGTTTTTCACCTTGAAGTACAAACATGTATTCGTTCTCCCATCGTTCGTGAAACTGCCTTCTTTGTGCATCAATTTTTCTTTTCTTGGACATGTTGAGGTTAATTTGTGGAGATTTCTCCATTTCAAATCGCCTTGACGTGACTTTGCTGTAGATGTAGTTTATGTGGCCTTCAGTATGATTTATTTTTTGTTTTTTTCCTCATTCGATTCGAAAAGTTTTATTCCTGTTTTGGATAGCGGAAAGGCCTACGCTACCTATAATCCTTGACCACCGATGACACAGATGATTCTCCAATCAGATTGAAGCTCACAGCGTCATGTATCGCCGTGATCGGGTTATTATTGGAGTGAATCAATTTCCGCCGCGGACGGGTTTACATCGGAGGCTATTGAGAACCCAGAGCTTTTCATACAGACGTGGAAGGGTCCCTTTTGCGTCAGTATAAGACGCCTAGGGGCGTGAGAAATCGTTGGTATTTTACGAGTTGGGAATGAGAACAGCAAAAACATATGTTAAGACAATCATGCACCGATCACGTTGTGGCTGGCCATGAGTTTGACACGTGCCGTATAAAAGCGGTATAAAATGGATGGATGCATGTAGGGGTTCACAATTAGACACTCTGCAGTCTAATGAGAGGCCTGGGCTTGTGCTGTGCAGCTTATCAAAGTTAGAAGAAGGTTGATAACTTGTATCTTATCTCTGTAACATCTAGCCTCATTGAACTCTCATGGCTTGTATAAGCTCACTTTCATTCTATAATTTCTGTAAAACACCAGTATAAAAATAAAAGCATTGTTTATTATACCCATGAGAACAGGGGCGTTTGACTTTATTAAATTAGGAGTTGTATAACCTTGAGCTCTTGTGCTTTTTCAGGGTGGTGCTGATGAAATGAGGAAAATCCCTGTGCCGTCTCATCGATATACACCTCTGAAAGAAAACTGGCTCAAAATCTTCACCCCCATCGTTGAAAACCTGCAACTTCAAGTCCGATTTAATCTCAAAACAAGAAATGTGGAGATTAAGGTAAGGGCAAAGTGTGTGTTATGATGACTTGTTCATCTGGTGAGTAAATATATTCATGGTTCTGCAACTCTTCCTCAGTTTACTGCACTCTTTCTTAACAGACATGTAAAGAAACACAGGATATCGGCGCTCTTACGAAAGCAGCAGATTTTGTAAAGGCATTCATTTTAGGATTTCAGGTTGAGGTGGGTAGTTAAGTCACAGCTCTGCATTTGAATTTAACATTTAATTGTGTAGTGTTTAACAGTTCTATTCACGTGAGTTTCTGAAATGATCCACAGGATGCACTTGCACTCATCAGACTGGATGAATTGTTTCTGGAAACCTTTGAGATCACAGATGGTAAAGTTTTAGATTTTTATATTAATTGGTTAAATAATAATAATAATAATATAATAATTTATCAATTTGTATAGCGCTTTTTACAATGGTACATTGTCTCAAAGCAGC
>JAFFST010009416.1:53612-73437 GCA_022414735.1 Noturus placidus
TTTTTTTTTGCCTTTATGCTATGTATAAACAAACTATAATGTGTTGCATTTATGAAATCAATGAACGACTGCAGAGAAAACAAAATGACATTTCTGCATGCAACAAAACATTTTGAGCTCCGACAAAAAGACGTTGGGTTGAAGGTTACTTTCAAATAAAATACTCAAACAAAACTCGCATATGAACTTGAACTGATTTTTACTCAGATCAACCTTCCGCATCAGTTCCGAAACGGCTTTTTTCCTCTCATCTCCATCCGGGTATTTTTGAGCAAAGGCTGCGTGTTTATTCTGGAAATGTCTTGCGACATTTGACTTTTTGTTGTTTCCTAGTTTCTCATTACATATTAAGCACATTGGCGGTTTTGACGCATAGTAACAGCGACATAACATTTTTTAACACGTTTTATTTAGATGTTACAAGATCACCATAATCTTCAAATTTAGAATTACATTTTAAAAACGATCAAACTAAAATAAAATACATTTTAATTAAATACTCATTAATTATTTTCAAAAGCCACAGGGAGGCTGTCATGGATCCTCCGGAAGCAGTGCGCATGCGCCATGCATGCGCGCTGCATTTGCTCGGCTCCGAAGCGGACTTGACTGACAGTTCTAAACACGTGGCCTTTTGCCTAGCCCTGTGTACGTTGTTTGCTGATCGCCTGACCCTCACCTGTCTCTACCTCTGTTGGATTTACGTTTGGGATTACACTGTTTGACACTGTTTGTAAATAAAGCACGGTTCGCACTGCAATTGCATCCTGCCTCATTCTACGCCGTCACGAGACGTGACAGAGCCGCATCAGAAGGATGAAAGAGCCGCATGCGGCTCCGGAGCCGCGGGTTGCCGACCCCTGCTCTAGACACATGACAAATTGTTTTGGATTCGGTGACGATATCCCAGCTGTGTTGTGTTTGGTTTGATTATGTTGGGTATTTAAACCCCTCGGGCTAAAAGCACATTGCGCGTTATTGTTCTTTCTTTTTTTTTTTTTTTGAAGGTCTGTCTGAGTGGCGAATGCCTGTTTGTTGGAAGCCAGTATAGTTAGCCTTAGCCGGGGATGCTAAGCAGTGCTTGTTTGTTTTGTTCTTAAATAAAGACGGTTCTACTGCACTTATTTATTGCCTCCAACTTCGTGACAACGGTCTACAAAAAAAAAAAAAAGGTAAGGGAAGCAAAACAGTGAGTTAAGTTGAACTTTATTCATCAAATGTTGTTTTGCAGCATACCGGTAGTATACCTACCGCAGGTGTGGCGGAGGTGAGCGTACGTACTGTACATATTATGTAATGTTCTCTGATTTGTTTATCGCTGCCAGTGTACGTTTCACGTCCCTGTGTCAGCGGGAAATGGTCCGACAGTCAATCAAGCGGAGCGTTTACCAAAGTCGCACTACATTTTACAGATTTTGGAACTCAGTCCACACATAAAGCGCACCGGATTATTAGGTGCACCGCAGATTTTTGAGAAATTTAAGGCTTTTAAATGCGCCTTATAGTGTGTTAGGGTTATATATATATATATATATATATATATATATATATATATATACACACACACACACACACACATATACATACATACATACACACACACTCGAAAGTAGATGGACTACACAAGGGTTGTACCTATACCAGTGCTAATCATAGTTGTGTAAAATGTGGGTTAAAAAAAAAAAAAGCACTGGATTTCAAAGACTTTCAAAGTCCCTCATCAGAGAACAGATGTAAATTACATTAAAAGGTGCTTTTGCTCTTTAAGTCAATGAACAATAAAACAAATCAATTAAATTTAAAGCCAGGTCCTTGCAACTAAGCACAAGAGAATAAGGTTGTGCAATTTCAAAATAATAAAACCAGGAAATTATTCACAACCATAGAATCATAGTACTGGACATGAATAAATATTAGTGAGCCCCTCATCACAGAGATGTCCTTCTATTAAACGAACTGTTTAGTGAGCAGAGTATCACCTAGGAAGAGTATGAGAGAAACACTTAATGCAGCTCATAAATAATGGATTCTTCATTCAGAGGCAATTAGACTGAACAAAATATGCTTTGAACTGTGGTTCAGTGCGCCAGGCCACATGTAGATCATAATCTTAGCGACCAATTGGAAGAAAAAAAAAAAAAATACGGTTAGCCACCTCAAAAATATAATGAACACTAATTTGTAATGAAAAACCCATTCATAATTAATCTGATATTCAGTTGTGTTCAATGGCAGGATTTTTTTTAGTGTAAACTCCTCAGTCCTGAAAAAACCTAAATTTATCTGAACTCAATCATACTGCATTGGGCCTGACCCAAATCGCATTGATGCTGAACTGAATCGTATCGGGTGGTACCATCTGAACATTACCCACAATGCCATTCCACTACCCGCTGATAGTGACGCCAGATCTCGTGCTTTACCTCTTTAGTCTGTTCTGCTCTCTCTCCTCTTCATCTGTACACATGCTCAATGTTTTCATTCCGATATATCTCATGGTGCACTTTTCCTTTAATAGGAACCTATTATAAAATTACCCAGGATGGCCTTCAGATATTCAGACCAATTTTTGAATGTACGCAATGATCTGCCTAACCGTTTCACAGCTTTGAGCTAGAATAGGTTATGGAGAGAAAGATGCAAGTTTTGTGCATCAAGAACCACTGCGCTCCATTAATGAGCTGTGTCTGTCTTTTGGAAGACCTTTTGCTGATTTATTCCATTTAGAACGCTCCCTAAACATTACACATGGGGCTGCCACAATTACAGTTTGTTTATTCACAATGAAGCAGAGTGGGCAGGACAGCACTCACAAGGATCCACTATGATGTATGCTGAGCACATCCTATAACAGAATACTGAAAAAATCTGTAGATTTGGTTCTGAGCTTTCGCTGGTGAAAAGCAACTAGTAATCATCACCTGGTTTTGAAGTGCCAGCTATTCTTATACATCCAAATCCAGTATAAATCTTAGAAATTCAACGCAATGGGAACAGTCTGAAAAGCCATCAAATGCGCCAATCTTATCTTAAGACAGCATCTAGATATCCTGTGTCTTCTATAAATATAAAACCAAATAATCCATCCATCTTCTATACCGCTCATCATACTGGGTCGCGGGGAACCTGGAGCCTATCCCAAGGAGAATTACCACTTTCAATGTGAACTACCTTGTAAATTTCTTGCCTATGAACTGACATCTTAGATGAATCCTATAATGAAGGGGTATTTAATTTATCAATGTCTTGAACTTGGCACAAACCAGCTATTTTGCATTTTGATTATTAAAAAAATTGTTAAAATAAACAATTATTTATTTTTTTTATTTAATTGTTATTATAATTTATTATTAAACAGGTGAGGTTTACTTACAAGGGGATAAGTAACCTGCATAATGTTGAGTGTGCACTACTATTACCTCATCTCTGCTTGGTATAGCTGTATCTATATCTAGAGCAATGTTCATTTGATACCGATGACTCGTTCCTTTCAAGTAAGTTCAAATACAAATCTAAAATGGTCAAGATCACATGCTGCTGCAATGGATTATGAGCAAACCTTACCTAAACAGACATCTTAAAATAATTGTGCGTGTATTTTATCTTGGTCACTTTAGCCCTCCCTACTTGATGCCAGTTTCTGCAAAGTCACAAGATTGCCCTCTCAGCCAAAAAAAAAAATAGATAAAAGTAGCTCATGTGTGGCCCAGAAAAAGTTCTATTATAAAACCCATGAAGACTTGGAGCTCATGAGAGTAAAGATCTGCTCCATTATAGCCGGTATTAGTAACTCACTTTCTTTGTGTTCATGAGTTCTGCTTTTGCAATGACCATCACAAAATGCTAAGACTTTGACAGTCTTGTACAGACTGGTGATAAATTAATGGGGAAGAAACAGTTTAATTGAGTGAATAACTTTTGAGAAAATGCTGTTAGCCACTCCAAGACTTGAATAACCCATGTCAAGGCACATTAAAGCAGTTCCTGTCGTTTACGGAGGTCCTTCGCCTAAGTCGCTTCATGTTGGTATTTCCTTTAATTTTTCACGTCTGTCTATAAGTGTGGGTAATCTTTATCAACTTGGATCTAATTCAGGTCAGAAGGTGAGCTGATCAAAGATATAAAGCAGGGCCTGAGAGACCACAAACCCATAAATAGATGTATAAATCTGCATCTGTGAAAACTAGGTTTTGCTGAAGTGCAATGCTCACTATAGAAATACTAAAACAATGCAATGCTCGGTTTGAGATCAAAATGGTTTCACGCATATAACTTGCTGTCGGTTACAGGTTACATGACTACAACTCAAGTGTTTCAACTGACATCATTAATACAACTAGGGTTTCAAGGCTGACTCAATTAAATGTTGATAACGGCAGATTCTGGGACGGGGCTCATTCAAAATCATTCAAACGTTGACCCGTCCTAACTGTTAAAGAAATGATATTGGGGTTAAAAAATATATATATATTTTTTTTTCAAAGCCTTGATGCGTCCCACAAGGTTCACTGCTCGGTCCCCTTCTGTATGAGGTCATATCCTCACATGGGTTTCCATACCACTGCTGTGCTGATGACCCTCAACTCATCCTCTCCTTTAATCCCTCAAGCACTCATGTTTCTGCATGGATCTCAGGAATGAACTTCCCCTGGCTGTCCAGATCTTCAAACAAAGATTAAAAGACATACCTCTTCACCAAGCACATTTTATTTTCGTGCAGTACTAAATCCCCAGCAGAGATTTAGGTTTGATAGTCCCTGACCTAGTAAACTAACACGAGGGTAATTTTTTATAGTAGGCAGCAAAGCACTTCTCCAAGTCACTCTGGATAATAGCGTCTGCTAAATGCTGTAAATATTAACAGCAGCATTTATTTGAGGTTAATTTCATGTCAAATGTAATCGTAAACACTTATAAAATTGCTGTTTTTATATAGTTCACTCAGTGGGTTGAGCTGGGTTGTTAGGACATTTTGCTGGTCAGTTCATATTATGGTAACCAGAATGTTGGGTTTGTGGTTCTGCCATTGGAACATGATAACCCAGCAACTGAGTCAGTTTTACTTCAACATCACTGAATATAGCACAAAGCCGCTGAGAATTCTGAACTGACAGGCAAGCAACAAAGCGGCCACTTTTGACATAGACAAATCATACCCAACTGCATTAGGCCCATAATCCGAATTTCACTGTCTTAAACATGAAATAATCCTCCAATCTCAAGGAAACCCCACAAGAATCTCTAGATCAAACTGTGGACCCCTGGAGCTGTGAGGCAGCAACACTAAACTGCTATATCAATGCCCAAGTATTCAAATAATATGTTTTTGAAAACATAGAACACACAGATTGCCCTTAACTTTCAACAATTAATTAAAAGTTGTAGAAAAACACTGTTTTTCACTTGAGCAACATGCATATTAATCTTTATAAAGAACATCTTATCTCCAGTGGCATCCAATATTAAGTTTGTAATACAATTCTGAGGGTTTAAACTAGTCATTAACATGTTGGTCTATTGCTGCACTCAACTATAGCTCAATTTCTTCCTTGGGTATGCGGGATGGTCTCATCAACCTCGAGCTCAGCAAGGTATGTCAAATCAACATGGCTTCTCACGGCCAACAGTAAACAAAGTTCCTGTATTTTTATATATGAGCTACAAGGTATATACTAGTATTTGCTTTAGATCAATCAATATACAGACAGATATTAGTTTTTATTTTATAACATTGACTATACAGTTTGTTGTTTTGAAGAGGTACATATACACCACTAATCACAGTTATCTGGATATCTTGTTGCTAAAAAAAGGTGTTCATGTCTTCCCAACTTTGTACATCAAATGCACGGAGGTCGTTATTCCAAGTTCCGACTTATCATTTCACGCATCAACATACAGGTCGTCTTCGTGATGTTACCTTATACAGTTCTGTGTGGTTAATTTTACAAAGCTTCAAGTGCAGTTAATTATTAGTCATGCCAAACGTGCAAATAGACGACTGCTTGAAGCCGTGGGCTGCGTCCGAAACTGCGTACTTAACTACTATATAGAAGCCAAATACATATTTTGCCTACTATATATTGTAGTTGGTAAGTACACAATTTCGGACGCAGCCGTGCGCTCTAGTTTGCCGTCAAACAGTCGAGCACTGTCGTGTGTGTATGTGTCCTATGGAAAAAAAAATGTGTTTACATGCCTATAATACACTTCAATAATGAGACAAAAATACGAATACTCCACACGTCTTAAATCGATTGCTTCAACTATGGCTAGTCAGATTAAGGTCATCAATAATTGCGGTTTACGTGGTAATTTCTTAATCACAGTATCGTCTTAATATCGGATTATTGTGTGTTTTCCATGTGAACGTACGTAAAGAGCTTTAGACTTCCAATGAAATGAACGACAGCTACAACTGGTGACTAGATATGGGCGTGTCCAAATGCAACTATGCAAATTTCGGTGGACAGACTACCAATGAGAGTGAAGACAGTAGGACGCAGACGATGCATGCCCTTCCCCTGCTCACTAAAACTAAACTAAGATGGCCGCAATGGCAGAGAGCACACTCAGCTTTTCCTTCATCTTGGACGATATGATGCACTAGTGAATTTTCTACACACGCGCTGGCTTTCGGGAATGTTTTAGCGGCAAGAAACCTGGTCTGTTAACAAAAGTGCAGCGTCTAGATGCGCCACCCACCGATAGTTACTATGGCAACCAGCAGTAGGAACGCCTACTGACGTCTTCGATAAAAAAAAAAAAAAAAAAAATCACCGTGTGCGCGCGCTAGCAATGTCTGAGACATCACTGCGGCACACACCCTCTAACAAGAATAAGAATAATAATAATAATAATAATAATAAAGCACCAACCAACATATCACTATAATAACTAAACACGGCAGGAATATTTCCATCTAATCATACTTCATATGGTTCCGCGTGGCGCCTTTAACACAACATCGGCTCACGTGAGCAGCCGTTAAACTGCAGGTTTCACACCTCCACCTAAACACCGAGGGCTGCGGATCCTCAGCGACATCCGACTCGTACATGGCATCCAGGCTGCACATATGAACTCCGCCTGCTTCCTGTAACCAGTGGCAGTTCAACGCTGTCCCGATTGTGTTTAAATGTTAAATCAACGCCCCTCTCTCGATCACACACAAATAAAACCCCACGTATCCCGTAACAGCGCGACGACTGTGCACGAAGCTCCGAGTTGTTATTAATTTCCCGGGCCACAAAACTAGCTAGTTAGCTAGTTAGCTAGTTAGTCACTGTGCTTGGAGCTGTAGCTACAGCGCTACTAAATCGGCCGCGTTCATTAGCCGCCGTATAGCAAACATTTCCTCACCATTTTGTTGCTCAGGAGAGAAAACTCCGATTCAAAAACGGGCAGCAACAAATGACTGCAGAAAATAACCTCGAACAGCGTCTTCCTGTCCAGGCAAATATTCGTCCTGCTTTGCCACACGCAGCCAGTAGAAAAGATATACGCTGCTGGTTTTGCTGCAGAGAATAGGAGGGGTTAAGGAAGCGAAGAGAGGCGTGATGTGTGTACACTACATCCGGGTACTCCAGTGGCTCAATCCTAAATAGCTCCTGACAGCCTGTATAATTGCACTTACATAGGTAGGGAGTAAAGGCTTTCAGCACTCTACCTAGTTCACTCGAATAAGCAGCAATTCGTGATTCTGACAACGGGACATCCCGATATTTGCTGCAAAGGTGAACGCGTTTTATATGAACTGGTCATATTCTGTTTAGCCTAGTAAATATATCCTGACAAAATAATTGGTTATATTCTGTAATATCAATGATATAATAACATTATTGTAAGCAGTCAGTCATAAGCGCTGGATTTGTTACTGCAGTGCTGAATTCTGCCAAGTTCAGTTTTTATATCTGTTACTTCAGCGCCATCTGCTGGTTATAACCACTCATAAACTGAAACGACCAGTGTTCCTTTGTGTTACAGTCCACAATATCTGTTCAATAATGATATGCATATAATTAATGAATGCATGTTTAATTGTATTACATACCACAATATTTAACCACATTACACAGATAAAGGAAATAGTTTTACAGAGTAGTAATGAAAACAGTAAACACACCTGTGTAGATTGTTGTTTTATTATTAGAGTATCAAATATACATATATATATATATATAATATGCATAACATGCGCAGAGCGCAGAGCATGCGGTGTGCACAGACGCTAATAAAATAATAACTGCAACAAAATTAAAAGAAAACATAGCCTAGGGGGTCTTTGTTTTCTTTTAATTTTGTTGCAGTTATTATTTTATTTAGGGGTTCAAGCACCAAAGTCAACTCAGTGTTTATCGGTGAAAACTTTCAAGAATAGAAAGCTATACGGCTCCAACATATGTTATTTACATTAAAAAAAAACAACTTTTATAAAAAACACATCCTGAGGAGGTCCGAGGAACTTATTTTACAGTTCGAGGAGCTACAAAACATTTGACCAGTTACGACCTTTAGTAGAAGGTTTGGAAGACCGCCACTCTGATTATTGCATTCTGACTGAACACACAGAATCAGCACTGTTTCTCAGCTATAGAGATCACAGAACACAAAATGGACAAACATGAAAATAACAAGGAGCAAAAGCAAAATGCCTTCAACAAAATAAACAGTCAAACCCCAGTCACACAATAATGACAATTGTGATAATGATCTACAGGGTCTGGAGGATATGTATTGTGCAAATGATACAAATGTATATGTACAGATACGTACTTTATAATGAATATGTGTATATAATATTATGAATGATATATGGATACACATTATGACAGATATGTGCATGTACACTTCATTGCTGGTTATGCAATTCCCATGCAAAGTTTGCTTTCTTGGTCCTCGTATTCTAATTTGCATCAGAAAGCTGTCAGTAATTTCTCACAAAAACGTTTCCTTACTGATCCACATCAGGCTGTGGGTGTCGTTAGGTTTGCACTCGTACTCGATGCTGCGGAAGCTGTTGCCCCACTGGCAGTTGTCTCTCTTGTTATAGTTGTAGAATTTTACCTGCCACATAGTCTCAAAGAGACCGGCTGCCATAAACTGTAGAGGGGAAACATATGGCTGTGCAAACGACACTGTATCAAAATGATATATCACTTAGAGCATTATAACATGAAGTGGATTCCAACATCCAATTATAGAATATTAAAACATACCATTTTGCGAATAATGCTTCATAATGATTTAGATTCATTCACTAACAGAACAACAGCTTGTATTACACTGTCCAAGATTATGTTTACAATATTAAATTCACTGATTTGTTATTGGCCTCCTTTTCTTAAATGCATACCCACATTACTGTGTGCCAACAGTAGAACAAAAGGCATTATCACAATAACAGTTAACACACCAACATATTACTTACGGTAGGTGATCCTAAAGGGTTCCTGAGTTGAGTAGTTTAGAAACACCACATCCATAAACAATACTGATTCTTACGTGTATGCTCACTTGGACATTCCGCCGCTCTCCACTTTTGGTGCGCGCCAACCCTTCGGTGTCATACATCACCGAATACACTACTGCCTGAGGGTCTTTGGACTTCTGCTCCAAAGGAAACGTAGCCCCACCAACACTCATGGATCTGAAAGTTCAGACACATAAAGATAAGGTTTCAAAAGGTGTCACTCTGCAGTAAAGGATACTGGCATAATGGAAGGAAAAAATGGAGGCCGATCATCACCTTTAATAATCAAAGTGGCATCAATATGTAATACAGGAATAACGTTTTATGGACCTTATCCAAAAATAGTACTTGATGTCACAGGAGAGTTACAGCTTTCAACATGTACCATTTTGAGAGAATGATACAATACGGATCAGGCACAAGATATTTGTATGCTAGTTAGTTGCATATAAAAGGTCTTTCAAAGTCATGATGTTTTATCCATCCATCCATTTTCTGTTACGTGTATCCGACACAGGGTCACGGGCGAGCGTGGAGCCTATCCTAGTTAGCTCAGGGCACAAGCCGGGGGATACCCTGGACAGGGTGCCAACCTATTGCAGGGCACAATCACACACTACAGACAATTTGGAAATGCCAATCAGCCTACAGCGCATGCTTTTGAGCTGGGGAGGAAACTGGAGTACCCATGCAAGCTCGGCACACACAGGGCGGAGGCGGGATTCAAACGCCCAACCCCGGAGATGTGAGTCAAACGTGATAACCACTAAGCCACCATGCCCCCTTGATGTTTTATCATGTTTTATAAATTATTTTGGCTGAGTGTTATTCGACATTAAGAAGAATGCTACACAGATCAAACAGGCAGTGAGTGTATAAATGTCACAGATGGAGCAGGGCAAGACCTTAATTCTGAGGATTTATCTGCTAAACACAAATCTGGTTTCTCTCATCTACTGTCAGTGATCAAGCAAGAGACAGCTTATAAATGCGTATATAACAATTTACACAACTCACTAATTTGATTGGTCAAGTGGTGTTCCAAAACTGCTGATATTAAGTATTTATTAATTACACTAAATATAGCTGATATTCCCAATATTTCAATATGCACACGTCCAATTCGATCAGTAGTTCCTTACACTGAAACCGTTACTACACTTACCAACAGGCTGTCAGTCAGTCTGAACGTTGCCATGCCAACCTGTGGATTCTCTCGGGACTATATTGCTATGGAGCAAAAATAGGTAGAATATACATTTGTTTACTCATATTGTATCTGACATGTCAGTTACTCGATATTAATGTTGTGTTGATCTAACTGTTGTATCAGTACGACTGTGGTTACTACCGTGCCGAATCACAGCCGTGCTGAATATTCAGTAAAACACCACTCGTTTATGCTTAAATATACAAAACACACGGATACTGTATTAATGCGCCAGGGTTTTTAAACCAGAAACCAACGCTTACTGTTTACAGACTACATTGCGAGGCGGAAGAATAGTTTATAGCTAATGAATTATTTACTGAACACTAGATACACGTTTATTATGTTGGGTTTTTTTTTTTTTGGCTCCGTTTTATAAAAGCTTTGCGTTGTGTCTACACTGCAGCCCTTTGATAATAAATAAATAAATAAATAAATAAATAAATAAATAAATAAAAAAAAATATTATTATTAATAATAATAATAATAATAATAATAATAATAATAATAAGGGGCGCACGGTGGCTTAGTGGTTAGCACGTCCGCCTCACACCTCCAGGGTTCGGGGTTTGAGTCCCGCCAGGGCCATGTGTGTGTGGAGTTTGCATGTTCTCCCCGTGTGTCGGGGGTTTCCTCCGGGTACTCCGGTTTCCTCCCCCAGTCCAAACACATGCATGGTAGGCTGATTGGTGTGTCTAAAGAGTCCATAGTGTATGAATGTGTGTGTGAGTGTGTATGTGATTGTGCCCTGTGATGGACTGGCACCCTGTCCAGGGTGTACCCCGCCTTGTGCCCGATGCTCCCTGGGATAGGCTCCAGGTTCCCCCGTGACCCTGACAAAGGAGTAAGCGGTTGAAGATGGATGGATGGATAATAATAATAATAATGAGTAAGCGGTTGAAGATGGATGAATAACAACTGTAACGCACGCCATCTGCTGGCTGATTGCTGTAATAACACATGCATTTTGTGTACAGCCTATTTTCTGTCAAATAAACCGAAAACCTTCCGGATGAAAAGAAAGAAATAAACCCAACGTAATAAAGAAACGAATACAGATACTCACGTTGCCTCGACCGCGCCGGGTTTGACGGTTACTTCTATTTTATATTTGGTGCCAGTGAGCAGTTTTATGGTTCGGGTCTGGCCAAATCTCCTCCCGTCCTCTTTAAAGAACACGGGCCCGTCATCCGGAGTGGTCTTCATGGAAAGTGCGACTTTAATCATCTGCGGAACACCGGCCATGGCGCTGCTGTGGAGCAGGATGAGATGAGAGGATGAGAGGATGACAGTGATTAGACGTCGACTACAGTTTAAGACCCAAAACGCAAAAGTACCAAACTGACGTGTAAAAACCAGCACGTGAGCGAGTTGCCCTGATCTCTTGCTGTTCTTAATCACACACACACACACACACACACACACACAGTTGGGAATTTGTAACACCTAACTGTAATGACTTTTTTTGATAACACAGTAATGCAATGCATTACAGTTTACATGTATATAATTTGATTACTGTTACTGATGTTAATAAACGTATGTTACTTGCGTTACACATCTATTGTTAAGAAGGCCGCACGGTGGCTTAGTGGTTAGCACGTTTGCCTCACTGCTAGGATCGGGGGTTCAATTCCTGCGGCTCTGTGTGTGCATGTTCTCCCCATGTTCTCCCCGGGGGGTTTCCTCCAGGCACTCCGGCTTCCTCCCCCAGTCCAAGGACATGCATGGTAGGTTAATGTCCAAAGTGTCTGTTGTGTGATTGTGCCCTGCAATGGATTCTCCCTGGGATAGGCTCCAGGTTCCCTGTGACCGTGAAAAGGATAAAGCAGTCTAGAAGATGGATGGATGAATTTATTGTTAAGACAACAAAATTAAGCAAAAATATATCACGTTTTATGCGGCTGCCAAGGGTGTAACCTGGCCTGGGCACTGGAGGCTGTAACCCCGAAGATTTTCTTTTTAACCCTGAATAATTCTCCATTTGGAGGTTTGTCACTACGTAACTGAGCATCAGTAAAATATGACAGCATGTTGTAATTTTGTATCTTCAGTAAATGGAGGCGAGACCAATAAGACAGAGTTTTCATTCTGAGCAGGAAAACAAGTTATGTAAATATCTATGAGTTCCAGTTTACATGAATACGATATGAGTAGAGCATAAAGAAAGATAGTGTACTCTGCATGGCACTGTAACAGCTAAACAAATAGCTTAGCTGTGCCTCCCCTTGGCTAGCAACAACAAACTAGTCTAGTTAAAAATGTTTTATATTTTATCAGTCTGGTTCTACAAACAGTGACAACACCCGAGGCAAGTTTTATAAATACACTGACATGTGCCAAAATCACTGAAAGAAGTATGAGTTTCACTTTGAGTTTTGAAAGTAACTTGAAAGTAAAATAATTAGTAATCTGATTACTTTGTACATGCAGTAATCAGAAATGTAATCAAATTGCAATTTTAAAGTAGTAATTATTAATCTGTAGTGGATACATATTTTTGAGTAATTTACCCGACACTGACACACACTCGCTCACGCATAGCGCAGTCCTCCCACTGCATTTATGTACATTAACTACAAAACTCTGTGATATTGTGCTCAGTCTTATTCCGTGTGTGTGTGTGTGTGTGTGTGTGTGTGTGTGTGTGTGTGTGTGTGAGAGAGAGAGAGAGAGGTTGGGAAGTGTGTGGGTGTTTCTAAATGCTATATTCATGTGATGATGTTGTCATGCTGTAGATATGTATTAGGTAGCACAGAGTGTAATAAAGGTTATTTGCACAAAAAGACATTTTCTTTGCAAGGTTTAACCATTAACAGTAATATAATATTTTACGTAGTGGCTTCCTCTACTAAATACCATAACTGTTCAACCTGCAAAGCATTCTGGTTGAAATACAAAACAGCTATTTAGAACACGGGTTGTAAATGTGTGAACCTTACACCCACCCACGAACAGGATACCATCACTAAGACCCACTAAAAAAAGTCTGGTTAAAAGTGAAAGAGGGGGCCTTGTTTCTAAGCTTTGTAGTTTTGTATATTGTACAACCAATGGATTATTGATTGAGAATTAGTCAAGAGCACTCTGAGCACAATACAACTGAAACTGGAAAATGTGACAGCCCTTGCAAGGACTTTATACCACATAATTCGTTGGCAATGAAGTCTGGTAGGTACATTTAATAGGTGAAGAATGTAGAAAGTTTTGCAGCCTTCAAGTTTTGAATCAAACGCATAAAATGCTAAATACACTGTCCTCCCTATAAATGCATCAGGTCATGTATCTCAGGAGCACAACTGGCATTGGGTTCTATCTGAATTCTACCTAATAATTTGGTTAATTCTGTATACATACAGAAAGGTACATACATATTTGGAAATTGACAAAGTTAATGTTTTTCGGCTGTTTACTACAGTATACTACAGAATTGAAATTAACTAATGAATATGAGCTCAAAGTGCCTATTTTCCACGTTAACTTGAGGGTATTTACATCCAAATCTAGTGAACGATCCCCCTTTTAGGTAACCAAAATTAATTGGACAATCTAATATAATTAAATTGTCATTTTAATACTTCGGAGCAAATCCATTGCAGTCAGTGACTGCCTGAAGTCTCAGTTGCAGTGGCAGAACCAGTTCATGAGCAGTTCCTTC
This sequence comes from Noturus placidus, assembly GCA_022414735.1. NCBI lineage: Eukaryota > Metazoa > Chordata > Actinopteri > Siluriformes > Ictaluridae > Noturus > Noturus placidus. Next base: position 67,953 of record JAFFST010009416.1, read on the forward strand.
CCTTGTCCATACTCCTCTATTCGCATCATTCTGATACAAGTTGATTTTTGTCTCATCTGTCCACAGAATGTTGTTCCAGAAACGTACAGGATTTTTTTTAGATGTTCGTTTGACAAAACCTCCTACTATACCTTCAACTCTTTTTGTTTTACCAGAGAACAAAAAACGTTATTTCCACTAGCAGATAAACACAGAGTCATGATACTCTACACACAGAGACCCAGTAGTGTCTTGACTATTTCTTATAACAGACTTGTGGCAATAAAACTATTCATTTGTTTATACTGATTGAAAATGTCTGATAAGTTGATTTTCATTCAGAAATTAAATGGAACGCCAGTGTACCATGAGAAGTGTCACGGATTTGTAATGTTGCCATCACATTGTAATAATTTTGTAACATACCCATTAGTAATGAAGGATACCAATAAGAGTAGTCAAAAACTGCCACAAATGACAATGACCAAATGATGGCATATTCCATCATGGGTGTAACCACGCACTCTTTGGGGGGGTCGTGACCCCCCCTCCCCCCCAATGTTGAGGAAACACCCCCAAATATACAGGAGAAAATATTTTCTATATGTTCCGCTTTAATTTATAAAAAATTTACGGATCAACGGATCTGTCTTTTCTTCATCTATTCTATTTATTTTATTTATCTATTTATTAATGTCTATTCTTTTTTAAATATATTCACGTTTGTTAAGGAAAATCGGTGTGTCCACCCCCCCTCCAAATTGTACACTTAGTTGCGCCCATACTCAATGCAAGTTTGGTGATGTTCTTTAGCAGCTCAGTCGGTGATGTATTTCGGTGATGTATCCCACACCATGCTGTGGGAGCTTCCATCACTCAGAAACCACATGAATTTAAACAGTAACTGTAATCCTAAAACTATGTTCTAAATATGCAAATTTTCAGTATAAAAAATTCATGTGGTTTCTGAGTGATAGAAGCTCCCACAGCTAAAATACATCACCGAACTTGCGTTGAGTATGGGCGAAACCAAGTGTACAATTGGAGGGGATACATACACCGATTTTTCCTTAACAAAAGTGAATATATTAAAAAAGAATCTCTCTCTCTATCACCTACTTTATGGGTCAACACTCTCCACGTATTTTATTGATGTGATCCACAAAGAATTTTGGCAGAAGTAGTGGGGTTGTTTGCCATTGCTTTCCCCACCCCTCCCCATTTATCCGGGCTTGGGACCAGCATGTAGCTGCTGCCAGTCACACAGCTGGGTATACATACTCACACACCATCATACACTATGGACACTTTGTGCACGCCAATCAGCCTACCATGCATGTCTTTGGACTGGGGGAGGAAACCGGAGTACCCGGCGGAAACCCCCAATGCATGGGGAGAACATGTAAACTCCGCACACAAATGTCCCAGGCGGGACTCGAACCCCGGAGGTGTGAGGCGAACGTGCTAATCACTAAGCCACCGCGCTTAAAGAAAAGAATAGACATAAATAAATAGATAAATAAAAAAACAGAACAGATGAAAAGAGATATCCGTTGGCAGGGAAAATTCAAGCGGAATATATAGAAAATATTTTCTCCTGTATATTGTCGGGGACAGATTGGTATTTCCTCAACATTGGGGGGGGTTTGGGCACACCCAAAGAGTGCGTGGTTACGCCCATGATCCCCATGATCGCCCCCCAACCCCACAATGACTATTTATTTGTAGGTCCAGCTGGCCATGTCATTTAATCTAATCTAATCTGTAGAGTCGATTAACAAATTGTAAACATGTATAATTATTAATTAATTATAATAAATTCTCTATGTTAAAAAAAATAACTCTCTCTAACACCACAATAAATTTCAAAATAAAAAGAAATTAAAAAAGATCACGAGAGTAATGTTTTTGAATAAAAATAAACCGCCATAATTTTTTCATAATAATGTAAAGCTCATCTTAAATTAAGGCACATAATCCAAACAACTCATTGTCTGTAGGCTTGGAGGCTGAAAATAGACTGGAATCAAGTTGACCAAGGCCATGTGTGACTCATGTTCATGCATCTACTTCCCTTTTCTCAAGTGTACACTTATCATTTTGGCACCAGAAGCAGAAGCTGCTGCTTAGTGCTGTGGTCGTCACACTTATCATCCCTCGCTTTGAACAAGCAGTTAAGCCCAGCCAGCAGCTATGGAGCCCAACATCATCCGAGAGGGATATCTGGTAAAAAAGGTAAGAGCTGTTCATTAGAAATGAAAATTATAATATAGAGTGTGTGTGTGTGTGTGTGTGTGTAATGGAACGTTACTGTAACTGTCTAATTCAAGTCACCTATTTTAAATGGCTAGACAGTGATCATTGTGATGTTCCTGACGCAATATATGTATCAGTTGAATCTATTTCATTTTTCTTTGTTAATTTGGTCAGAAGTATTGTTAAAAGTCAGGACAGTTAAACAGGCAGCGCGAATGCTTGGTTTCAACACTATTTCCCCACCACCATTACAGCTCATGTTTGACAAAGTGCTAAATTCCCCAGAAAACCACAGCTAACTACTTCTCTGAGCATATCTGTTTGTCAGATAAATTACATTGTAGTGAGACAAAACCTTTTTTCATAAAATCTTATAAAATAATGACTTGTCATTTTAAAGAGAGAGAGAGAGAGAGAGAGAGAGAGAGAGAATGCAATTACAGAATTTTGTACACTAGGGTGACTTCAGAGAGCAAAATGAAGAAGAAAAAAACGCTATAAAGATCACAAACATAGGTGTTGCAGTAGAAATGAAAACGAAAGGAATTATACACAGAGAAAAAGGAATCAACATTATATTTTACTCCTTACTCACTCCTTTTTTGACACAATGTTTCCATAATGTATTTTGTACTTGAACCCGTTTGTATTTGTTATTATTATCTCCAGGGCACTGTGCTGAATTCGTGGAAAGTGGTGTGGGTGGTGTTAGCGGATGATGGAATAGAGTTTTACAAGAAGAAGACAGACAGCGGTCCAAAGGGCATGATTCCATTAAAAGAAGCGATGATGACCAGCCCATGCCAGGACTTCAGCAAAAGAACGGTGATGCCCAGTGCATACGTGTAATTCTGAAATCAATGCGGGCTTATGACCAGAAACAATTTTCCATATTTGTGTTCTTGCTCTCTAACAGTTAGTGTTCAAGGTGACCACAGGAAAGAAGCAGGACCATTTCTTCCAAGCAACCCACCTGGAGGAGAGAGAGGTGTGGGTTAAAGACATCAAGAGAGCCATTACTTGTTTGCAGGGCGGAAAGAAATTTGCCAGGAAATCTACCAGGAGGTCAATTCGATTGCCTGATACAGTTAACCTGAGGTATGAACTTATAACTAACTGACTGTCTGCAAGTGCTTAAGAGACAGTATTAATTTACATTTATTCATGTTTATCAAGAGCAAGTGAAACCGCATTCAAGCATAAAGCTTATAAAGACTACAAATTTCCACCGGCTCTCCAAAAACAAGATAACAGTGAGATATTTATTGGCAAAAACGTTGAGAGAGACACTAGTAAAGACACACACATTCACACAACGGCAGCATGACTGAACACAGTATAAGTACGCCTAAGTATGATACAAGTATGATATAGCCAAGTTTCACAATTACTGTGGTTACTGACTCTGAGTTGTTTCACACATTCTCGTAATGTTGTTGTGGGTTTCCTTCAGGTATTCTGGTTTTTTGAACAAAAGTCTCATGTTGGGTTTTATACCATGTTGTAGTATCACCCATCACTTCCTCTTTTGCATCACTTCCTCCATTGCAGTGCATCACATACATTTGGAAGAGCCAATCTGCCCTGATATGGTTTTAGGAGGTGGAAACCAACTCGTAGGAAACTGACACCAACATTATTTCAACATGTGAAACTCCTCTGTGTCAGTATTCACAGCAGTTGTACAACCTGACTGATACTACAGTTACATGTAAAACTACTCGCTTGTATTACACCTGAGTTTGTTTGTCATTGATTTTTAAAGACTTCCTCAACCCTGTGATTCTATGTGTTTTTATTGTTCTCTCTCTCTCTCTCTCTCTCTCTCTCTCTCTCTCTCTCTCTCTCACTATTTTGCCTATAACTACCTGTTTTTGTACAATTGCTGAAAATTTGTAGTCTTACAGATTTACAGCACTTTATATAATAAGTTTTATGCTTGGTAGCATAAAAGGGACCTTGGGTCTGAGCAAGCGTAAAGGACTTTAACATACAAGAATGAACAGGAAGCCAGTGGAATGACATGTGGAAGGGAGTAACACTAGATGTGCCACCAAATTTTGCAGCATCTGCTGTGCTTTAGCAAGCTATTCGACTCATCTCCAGGGAGTAAAATGTAGTTAAATGGCACAACGTTCTATTTCTCTTTGAACTTTAATATATGTACAGTATCTCACAAAAGTGAGTACACCCCTCACATTTTTGTAAATATTTGATTATATCTTTTCATGTGTCAATGTAAAGTAGTGAGTGTACAGCTTGTGTAACAGTGTAAATTTGCTGTCCCTTCAAAATAACTCAACACACAGCCATTAATGTCTAAACCGCTGGAAACCAAAGTGAGTACACCCCTAAGGGAAAATTTCCAAATTGGGTCCAATTATCCATTTTCCCTACCCGGTGTCATGTGACTTGTTCGTGTTACAATGTCTCAGGTGTGAATGGGGAGCAGGTGTGTTAAATTTGGTGTCATCACTCTCACACTCCCTCATACTGGTCACTGGAAGTTCAATATGGCACCTCATGACAAAGAACTCTCTGAGGATCTGAGAAAAAAGAATTGCTGCTCTACATAAAGATGGCCTAGGCTATAAGAAGATTGAGTACAAAGACAAGTGTGTCTAGCCTACAGTCAAGCATGGTGGTGGGAGTGTCATGGTCTGGGTCTGCATGAGTGCTGCCGGCACTGGGGACCTACAATTCATTAAGGGAACCATGAATGCCAACATGTACTGTGACATACTGAAGCAGAGCATGATCAGTATACAGTATTCCAGCATGATAACGACCCCAAACACACCTCTAACATGATCACTGCCTTGGTAAAGAAGCTGAAGGTGAAGGTGATGGACTGGTCAAGCATGTCTAAACCCTATTGAGCATCTGTGGGGCATCCTCAAATGGACGGTGGAGGAGCACAAAGTCTCTAACATCCACCAGCTCCGTGATGTAATCATGGAGGAGTGGAAGAGGACTCTAGTGGCAACCTGTAAAGCTCTGGTGAACTCCATGCCCAAGAGGGTTAAGTCAGTGCTGGAAAATAATGGTGGCCAAACAAAAGATTGACACTTTGGGCACAATTTGGACATTTTCACTTAGGGGTGTATTCACTTTTGTTGCCAGCGGTTTATACATTAATGGCTGTGTGTTGAGTTATTTTGAGGGGACAGTAAATTTACACTGTTACACAAGCTGTACACTCACTACTTTACATTGTAGCAAAGTGTCATTTCTTCAGTGTTGACACATG
>JAFFST010009416.1:103191-124396 GCA_022414735.1 Noturus placidus
CTGTATATGTGTATATATATATATATATATATATATATATATATATATATATATATATATATATATTATAGCATATTGGATCCATGTTTGCATGTTTTTATTAGAATCTGAACAAGGAAAGGTCATACAAGAAGACAAATGAAGGCAATAAACCAGTCCCTGTTAATAGACAGACGAGTGCGACAGATGAGGTTAGTATCATGACTAATTCTATTAGACAACAAACACTAAATGCACGTCTACAAATAGAGAACATGAGCAGAATTGCTGTGTCAATTTAACTGTGACAAAGGCTACTAGAAAGTGTTAATAGGTAAATATGAATATGACAAAAGAAAGTAATAAGACACTAAATTAAATACAGCGCTATATTTATAACAGAAATTAGTGTTTTGAAAAAAAAAGCCCACAGTTTGATCATATTGGTGTATCAATTTATTAATATATTCTTTGCTGACCTGTTCAAACATAGCCCTTTTTTAAAAATAATAACCACAGGAAGCCATCTTTGGCCTTTCTTGGCCAAATGAGTGATTTAGTGATGTGTTCATTGATGATCAATTGGTTTAGCGGGCAAATAATCACAGCAAAATATGAATTCAGCGACTTGTAGTATCTGCTGTATGTATTACTTCAAGCAGGCAAAAATGAAGTGTATGAGAACAATTTCTTCTCAGGTTTAAATTTATTTGTCTTACCTTCATGCACAAGAGACAATACAAAGACACAGTAAAAGAAATCACCATAAAATACCAAAAGATGTGTGAACTGCTGGAAATAAATTATCGGTCACGTTCTCTAACAACAAGTTCAGCTACTGACATCCTTACTATATTATACTGCTAGATAAATCTACGTAGAGGCACAAAATAATACCACAAACAAAAAGAAAAAAACCCCACAAAAGATCAGTAGAGAAATAATCACTTGCTTGGGTATAACTGATAAACCCTTAAATATGAATATTGCACATTTTCTCTGAGAAATGACTTTTATCACCAAAATCACTGCACAGCACAGATGGAGATACTTATTAGTGGGCAAATAATGCATATGACTTAAATTTGAATGGGGTTGGATTTAAATTTAATCAAATGTGTTGAAAATAAACTGAATGGGCTAATGGAAATCATTTTTCCCCTAAGACAGCTGCAAATCTAAAGTTTTTTCTTTTTAATTATATAAATATATATTTACAATTTTTTTACCTCAGCTGTATACAATCAATTTCCTCAGTCACAGGCATTGACAGTGTCCTCACATCTGTCTTCCTAGAGGTGTAAGTGGACTTCCAGCGAAGCAGCACAATCCTCTTGAAGTACACTGCTGTGTTATTCTTCACGCTGACAAAGCAGAAGGTGTTGATCATGCTGTTGCTCATGGCAATGCACTCAATAATGTAAAATGCCACCAGTGAGTTCTTCTCCCTGGAGATGAGTGTCGGGTAAAAGTCCCGTAGTATGGTATAGCCGTAATAAGGAGCCCAGCAGAGAATGTATGCCGTTAGGATCCCAATGAGCACCATGACTGTCTTTCTCCGGCAACGCAAGCGCTTCCGGATCTGATCTGTCTGGAAACCGGGGACACTTTTGAACCAAAGCTCCCTGGAGATGCGCATGTAGCACAGGGCCATGCTCAGGACTGGGCACAGGAACTCCACGGCGAAAATGAAGAGGTAGTAGGAACGGTAGTAAAGCTGCTGGTCCACATTCCATATCTGAGCACAGAAGGTTTTACTTTGGTTGGCACCATAAGGTACCTTGGTCGCAGAAGTAAAATAAGCAGAAGGTATCGATATGATGACTGGAACAATCCACACACCTGTTATCAAACAGTAGGCAGTATGATGTTTCATCCTGGGCCTTAATGGGTGGATAATTGCCATATACCTGAAAAAACACCACAAGTTTTATCTCAGGCTTCTAAAGACATCTGCGTGCAGACCAATTCAGATAGTTCTACTCATGGACTTCTCAGATTAATTAAAATATCGCAATATGAGTTTATATTTTAGCTTCCTCACCATTATGCTATTCCAGCACCACCTTAAGGACTATTTCAGCTGGCCATGCCTAGTTCAATGAGCATAATGCCATAATTATACAGCGCACTTACTTTAATCGTTTTAAAGTATCAAGCAACTTCAAAGACTATTTTGTGTAACGAAAGGTAGTGCCATAAGTTTCATCATAGCCTAGTTTAAATGCAAATGGTCACTATGTTCTAAAAAATAATGGTTGGACGAATTGACATAGTTTCAACATAGCCTCAAGATTTGACTTAAAATTTACACCTACCTTCGAGGAGGTGTAAGATTCACTGTAAATAAAACTACTTCATGATTCTTTAAGTGATGCTGCCATACACCAGAAAAAGTGCATTTGTACCTATAAAATCAATTTCTTGTGCTCTATGTGTATAGTCATGGTTTGTGAGTACTTGGCATGGACACATCAGAAATAGTTTCTATTTCTATACGATAGTTTCTATAATAGTTTCTATATGAACATGATCAGACATCAAATAGGCTATTTTAATATCAGCCAGCTGATCAGTACTAAAAATGCTATCAAATTTGCTGTGTTAGAGCCCAAACAAAAGAACAGCACAAGTGATATAAAACACAAATACAATATGGATAAACTGAGTCACCACTTTATTGTAAAGCACAATCTTTCTTGAGTTTGTTCATTTATCTATGGTATAACTAACTATAACTATATAACTAACTTGAAGTAAATATATGAAAAAAAAAATAAGACCGATATTATGTAGATTATGAACACATCTCAGTTGTGACTGTAACATTTCCTGTTTATGTCGGATCATGCTTCTGATTGTTTGGTGATGCTGAAATATGTCACTCAGTGTGACAATTTTGATCGATGATCACTTTATATACTACTTTATGCACTACTAATTACATACTATGTGTCTGTGGTGCAACCAAAGTTCTAAAAGGTGCTAGTTTTAAACTAACTTAAATTACCCTGACAGAACTTATATTCAGCTGATAGTTTACATTCTCAGTGCAATAAGGCCCAAGAGCAAACCTTCAAATTGGAAAGCTGTTAATTGCTGCATGCAGTGCCTGTTGTTTTGTTATTGAACATTCAGAGAATTTTAGAGAATGGTTATCAATCCTCTTTGAAAAGCTACTCTGAAATTGATTTTACCACTAATTTGATTTGAGGTCTAATTGGCTTTTATCTTGCATAGCTCTACATTAGATTTTACAAATATATAGAGACTAATAAGGTTGACTTACTGTGTTTCAGTCATGCATTATTGAGTACTAAGTATTCCTTTTTGGCTATTGTGAACTGAGCACAACTAAACACCTGTCCACGAGAAATGTCACACATGCTTAAGAGACAGGTGGCTCTCATTTGAAATACATCAAATCTCATCTCAGGTCTGTCTGTCTAAATACAATTATCCTCTACTATTGAACATTGATATTTAATTTCACCAACCTGTCCACAGCAATGGCCAATAAGGCGTTGGTGGACACATACAGAGAGACCGTTCTGAGGTAATTAACGCAGGCACAGAGCAGTTTCCCGTGGTCCCAGGACAACTGTTTTACCACATAGTAATCCACCAAGAAAGGGCAGCACACTACAGCCACAAGAAAATCAGAGATGGCCAGGTTTGCGATCAGGAGATTGGTGAGATTTCGCAGCTTCTTGTAGCGGGCCAAGGTGGCTATAAACAGGAAGTTACCGATGCCGCACACCAGCATGATGCAGACAAGAACCATTCCAATAACAATGGTGGCCACAAAATAGGCCAGGCCCTGAGTGGTGTCTGGCATTTCCTCAGCTGGGATCCCATAGTCCATATCATAAAGGTCTTGGTAAGGATCATGCTCATTTGTGGGGACTTGGCTGTGGGGGTCCACAAACACTACTGCCACATGAGTAACGTTTGCCATGATTAAGATGAGAATTGTTTATTTTTTGTTTTTGTTTTAGAATTATTTTCCTCAAATCTTCATTGGCTGGGTTAATCAGGTTATGTCTGGTCACAGTTAGTAATCACAACGTCAGTCAGCACTGATAGTGGTGTTTTCATGGCAGATTCCACCATCAGACACGTTACCCCTGTAATAGTAAATACACAAGTGCATATAGTTTTGAATGCAGTTTTCAAAGCAAAGCATGCATAGTGAAATCCAGGAGCTAAAATATTCTAAATAATATAAAACATGAACAAAAATGATTAACCATCAATACCAGTAAAAGATCATGGCTCTGTTTTGTTATCTGTTTTCCTTGTTAGATATTTCTCTAATTATTTTTTCCTCAACAACGCTAATGTGATTTATGATATAGGTATTTATTAAGTGCAAATGAAATAGCTAACAATCGCCTATCCCTTTCTATGATAATAGCAATTATTCTGTAAAGTGCTGCCCGAACAGGCTTACTGTATTTCCCTGTATATTAGCATGGTTAAAAAACAAAACTACATAGCTCATTGTGAATGAAAAAGAACACCATTTAAATCAAACTTTTCATCAATCAATTTACAATTAATATTTAACAAGACAACAAAGAGTATCTTTTTTTTTGTTTGTTTGTTTGTTTTTTTTTATCCATTCTTAATCAAGATCTCTTAAAAAATCTGGAATTTATAGTTTCCTTTACCAACACAGCAAATAAATAACATCTTAGCAAATTTAAACATCTTGAATGTAGCTAATGGTATCTAGAATTTCCTACGATTACATTAAACCAAATATATGATTATTAAACCTATTACTAAACATTTCTATTTTTTTTTTTTTTTTTTACATTTTCTACATTTATAGAAAAAAAATCAGCCAAAGCAATAAGAACATATCAGGTTTTGAAATAAGTGCATTTAAAATTAATAAATAATCTTATAAATAGAGCTCTAATGCTTTCACTTGCTTTATGTAACTGTCATGAATTACTGGTGTCACAGGTTTAATGTGTACTTAGGGACTTTGGTTTACATGATGGAATTTAAGAATTGCTAAATCTGAAACAACCTAAAATAATTGACCTTATTAGATGTTCATAGGTAATATTTCTTGCAAGTCTTTTTGCATTTAATCACTACACCAGCCATCTTGAAACATTACAGTATTTCTGTGTAGGCATAGAAAAAAAAAGAAACCTCAAAAAAATTGTTAGAAACAATCCACTTTTATCAAATTAGATCATCCTGTTTGAACTGCCAGGAATTTGATCTGAAGCTTGAATTGCTGAATTCAGGATGTCTCACATTTAAAGTAATCGTTGTAAATGAAATTATTATTGACCAAGATTTAAAAAGACCCTGGCCTCACAGGAGAAAGTTTAAGTTCAGCAAGTTCAGTTTACATCAATGTAGTTCCATAGATTGCAGTTATATACTTATATATAGTGCCCTCCGCTAATATTGGCACCCTTGGTACATATGAGCAAAGAAGGCTGTGAAAAATTGTCTTTATTGTTTAACCTTTTGATCTTTTGTTAAAAATATAATAATTCACAAAAATACTGATCCATGCACTCATTGATTTGAAGCAGTGCAAACAAAAACTGGGCTTATATGAAAAATCGTTGTTAAATATATGTGTGACAGAAGAATAATTTTGGGAGGCATGAAAACTAAAAAATGTAGAATAACCTGGTTGCATAAGTGTGCACACCGCTAAGCTAATATTTAGTTGAAACACCTTTAGATTTTATCACATTAAATATTTTTGGGTAAGAGCACCACTTAATTTAGCAGTATGTTGCTATTCTTCCTTGCAAAAGCATTCTAACTCTTTCAAATTGGCTGGGCATCTCCTGTGCACAGCACTCTTCAGGTCACCCCACAGATTTTTGATTGGATTTAGGTCTTGACTCTGGCTGGCCCATTCTAAAACCTTGAACTTGTTTTGGTGAAGCCATTCCTTTGTTGATTTGGATTTATGCTTTGGGTCACTGTGATGCTTAAAGGTGAAATTTCTCTGTATCTTAAATGTTTTAACAGAGACTTTAAAGTTCTGTGCCAAAATTGACTGGTATTTGGAGCTATTCATTATTTCCTCCACCCTGATTAAAGCCCCAGTTCCAGCTGAAGAAAAACAACCCCAAAGTATGATGCTGCTACCACCAGGCTTATAAGCATTGCAGAAGTTATAAATGGTCCAGAGATGTATGCTTGCACTATGAGTTCATTCTTCAGTAAGCATACTGGTGAGAAAAGACAGTGATGAATGGACTGTGGAACCTATGTAACAAGACTCATGAGAAAGCTCTCACATGCCCTTAAATCAAATTTCAAGTGGTACATTCAGCCCTTACAAGTGTCAATTCCAACATTTATTGACATAGAAAATGAGCTCTAAGTCCAGGGGAATAGTATTTCATTTACTTGACCCTCTAAACAAGGACAAAGAGTCACATAACAACACAAAGAACACTAGTAAGCTACAATTGTTTTCTTTGAAATCAACCTGCTTGACATTCCCTCAGGCTGTTAGCAGATGTGACATTGGTGTACCTGCAAGCACACACACTGATATCATATGAAACTTGGGAGGTTGATTATTTTTGTATTAACTATAAGTTATATAGGGATAAGTCCACCGTTGACCACTAATCATGTCCTACTGGAATAGCATTTTGAGCAGTTTTGATGCTATTGCTATGTTAATTGTGTATGCTGTATCGTTTTGTTTGCAGAACTACAAGTGATAAACATCTCTGAGAGGATTTTTCAGTTTAAGCTGGTTGAATCACTCTGAAGTAAAATATTGACGTCATCAGTTTGTTCTAACTGGATATTACATACTCACTTTCGAGTAATATTAAGCCGTACATTGCATGTAGAAGAAAAAAAAAATCAATGTGAGATCCATGTTTTCTATCCTTGAATTAAAAAATAATAACTGTATTGGTTTTGAGTAATATTGAGTAAATCACATTAGGCCACACTCACCACTTTTGAAATTTTGCTGCCACTTCTTTAAATCATTTGTCATGATTTTAACAGTAGCTGGCTAGCTAGATTTGCTAACTCGTTCCCAGTTTTATTTGTTAAGCTTTGTAAAGTTTGTCACTCAGACAGAAATATGAGTATTTGTTTTCATTTTAACTTTTAATTTGTGGTAATTCATGTCAATACTATTTACATTTTTGGCCATGTAAAAATCATTTTGTTAAATAGCCAATTTAAACAACATAAGTTCGACGTATCTTTTGTACCAATATTCCTGTAAATAAACATTAGTTTGGGCTCATTCTGTTGTATACGGAAAATCTGCAAAACATCTGAAATTGTCCATTTCTCTGAAATTTCGAACACTCCTGAAGCACACATTTACGTGGTGTTAAGCCGTTATTTTCTATATGAATAAAAAACTTTCTTTGTAATTTGGCTTCATTCATACAGACAGCACAAATCTGATTCTTTAAAAAAAACTCATTCAGTCCACAGAGCTCTTGATGTCAGGAAAGGACAACATGGACATAAATCATCATGAATGATACCCAGAGGAGAAGAGCTCAGGGTTTGGAGCAATGAAGATGTCTTCATTCTTTGTTTAAAAACTCTGCTCAGAATACTGAAATTTAAAAGCCATGTTAAAAAGATTACTAAACCTCATAGTGTCATTATTGCCTTTGTTAAAAAGTACATTAATTCATTCTATTGCTGATGCCATTCTACTGACCTTTGCTTAAGTGCTGCCTAATAGCATTTGTTTAAGATCCAGCTCTCTCTGGTGTTTTCTGCTTCTTTGTTCCTGTTTGATCGCTAGATATCTGAGTATTTTAGCATAAGTTCAACTGCTGCTCTGACCTAGTGTAACCTTTCTTGAACACTCCACATTTTTTCATCAGCAATCTGTCTCACCTCATTCTTAACACTTAACACAACAAAATGAACCAGTCTCGTGTATTGTCTCATGCACTTGTCTTCTGTACCTGCCTTATATTCATATAAAATTTATTCATACCATGTTCTCATAACTTTAAACACATCCGACATGATCCGTAGTTTCCTCAGCACTAATTGTCGACATGTCTCATGGGTCTTTTCTGTTCATGATGTAATTATCTCTCTATAACCCTTCTAAAACGGTAAAGTTTTGTTTATTTTCACTACCTTTCAAGTGATTTGGACGAATTGATTGGCAAGTATTTAAAAAAAAAAGTATATTTCTTAAATGGTAAAAAAATAAATAAAAATCACTCCCTACCTATCTTTAGTTACCCACACAAAGCTTAACTATGGGACTGTGTGTCAGTGATATGTCATCTCCTTCAGAGATTTGTACACAGTCACAAATCAAACCTGACCTATACGTTTGAGATTTTTACTGAAATGTAGACAGATCACAATTTACACTTGTTGCTTTTTTGTTTTCTGTGTTATTGTTGCTGCCTTGTAGATAGAATACTGCCTGTCAAATACCATATGTTTATAGGTCTATCAATCATAGAATTTTCACTTAAACTCAACTTCTGTGATGTGAGATTCTTGTTGTTGGGCAAAAAACACAACACACACCTCTAAATCCTACTTCCGATCTAGGACCCACAGGTGCGTAGCCAATAAATAAATCCTTGTAAAATTATTTTAGGTCCTGTTAAAAGTAAATTACTACTCAAATTAGACATATGATCTTAATGCAAGGCTGACTTAGGGCTATGAAAAAGTATAAGCACTATATAGCCAAAACATCATGTATGTTCTGAAATCATTAATGACATAAAGGACATTTTAGGGGCACGTTTGTGCTCCGATGAATGGATGGCCATATTCCTGAGTAGCTCTTGATTCATAGTTGTACATGATTCACAAATGAATGGACATAGAACGTAGCTTGAAGCAAAGATTTCTGACATTGGCTGAGGCAGTGTTATTGTGTTGAATGTGTTCAAAGCTATATTTGTTTGTGTACTTATAGATGACAGAGCACAAATCTGAAATCAACCAGTAGGAAATTTCATATTACTTTACTTATATAGTTAGTGTTGCATTGTAGGCTTCCAGGATTATGATGATAATAGTAATAGTAAGAATGGTACTGAAGTCTTAGCTCTGAATTATATGTCAAATGAATCAAAACTTCATTTTAGTTCAAAAGAATCGACTCACTAATATGATCTTCAGATCAGGCAGGATTTTCATCATCATCCTTTAATAATTCACTTAAATGATAAAATCAGGAAAGCTCTTTAGCAGATATTATTCCTAAAAGTGTCATTTAAAGCCTGTGGCTGAACACCTTTCATCCTTCTGATCCTCCTTTACAAACTGAAGCGATTGGATGATGAACGCTTACATACAAGATTATAATTTCTCACATTTCTGAAGAAATAAACACTGCTTCAACAACGTGGAAAAACTCAAACAATAAGCCTATTAACGTAAGCTAGTCATTAGAAACAGCTCTGTTACGATTTAACGTTATTAAACAACATAATGTTATTAAACACTACATAATATTAGTTTTAAAAATTAGTGTTATTCATTTTCCAGTGCCGTTAATCTCACCTTTTCCCCAAGAATTTCAGAACATTTCCCATTTCACCTCGTGTGCTGAAGGAAGTCGAAGTCTGATGCGAATGTGTGTGTGTGTGTGTGTGTGCATGCGCGCGTGGAGGATGAATGTGTGTAAAAGAGGGAAGATGCGGGTGAAGCTGAAGCTCTCTCTCTCTCTCTCTCTCTCTCTTACTCTCTCTCTCCTCTCCTCCTCCTACTCCTCCTAAAGCTAAACTAACGAGCTGTGTTTTTTGCTCAAGCGTTTCAGTTCTTTATCTTTGTATATTAAAATAAATAAGATAGAAAATGGAAACACAATGTCACACACACATGTTTGTCTTGCTCTTCTTGTGGATATTCCCGTTGATCTAATTATTAATGCAGTTTATGAAAGCTATGGCTACAACAACATGTTATTTTTTTATCCATCTATCCATTTCCTGTAATGCTTATCCTACACAGGAATGGCAGAGAGCCTGGATCCAATCCGAGTGAACTCAGGGCGCAAGGCCAGGGACAACCTGGACACACCCTACGGACAATTTGAAAATGCCAATCAGCGTATAACGCGCGTCTTTGGAGTGAGGGAGGAAACCGCAGTACCCGGAGGAAACCCCCGAAGCACGGGAAGAACATGCAAACTTGCGCTAACGACTAAGCCATCGTGATCTCACCCCAACTCATTTGTTTGTTTGTTTGTTTGTTTAGGGGACCAGCAAAATGTCCCCACAAGGTCAAAACTGTGAGATATTTCTCTCCTTGTAGAGGCACGTTCTACTGACTGATCACCTTTATCCTACCCTCTTCCAGGATGATGATGCCCCACATGCAGTACAAGAGGCCTCACTGAATGGTTTGACGGGTATGAAAATGATGTAAATCATATGCTATGACCCTCACAGTCACAAGACAATTAAACAATGAGAGATTTTGGAGCGACGTGTTAGACGGCATTCCCTACCTCCATTGTCAAAGCACACGATGGAATATTTTTTGTAACAGTGCTGTTAATCCCTTCAGTACTGTACAGTACCTGGCAGTTTGCATGACTTGCTTTTGATATAATGGGGTAAATTGACTTAATCTTTTAATCTCTTACAATCTCTGTCTATACTAGCACTCAACCAAAATGAGCATCATCAGTGATTTGACTATGCATATAATGAAGTGTGGAGGATTAGGTTGCATTTCATTAAAAATCGAAAGCCCTGTCAGTTATCTGCTTCTGCGATAGCATGCATTAAAATAGGACTATCTGAGATTAGTGAGATATTCCTCAGAGTAGAGGAGGATGCATGGTCTACAAGCTGTCTGTGTATTTGACAAACATAGACTTCAGTGAATTGAATTCAAACACATGCACGAATAAATGGGACATCAAGAATTCCAGTGAATAAAGAATGAGCGTGTTTGCACATTACCTCTTTACAACATTAAAGGGATCTCTAAAGCTCATATGCTCCAATTAATATCTCTGTACTGCTTATAGTGTTCAGAAACTGCCTTCAAGTTCCATGAATGTTTGAAAACATGTCTGGACAACACATTTGTCACGGTTTGACCTGTGCCTGCTTCTGCCTCCATTCCCAATTCGTGACAGAATACTGAGCCCAAATGCGGAAGCAGCAGGTCACAATGAGCGCCGCTGAAGCGGCCGAGTTCGAGGCGTTGCGCCATTCGTTTGAGGAACGGAAGAGACAGCTCACCGAGGAATTTGCTCAGCTCCACCGACCTTTTAAAGCCGCTGCAGCAAACCAGACTACACGCCATGTCACCCCCAAACAATCTACAATCTCCCCGCTGCCGGAGAACTATGCCGCGCAATGCGGCCATCAGAGCTACCCGAACACCTGGAGCTTCCCACTGCAAGGTAACTATACAACACCATGCATCCAGCAGAGCCACTCGAATTCCTGGAGCTTCCCACTGCAGGTGAATTACACTACACTGCCCAGTCTGCTGAAATTGAAGGCTAGCCCAGAATGTTTTTTTTTGGGGGGGGCAACGCCGACAGCAGAGTTCCAGCCTGAGGCCTATGGGGAGGTCTCAGCCATGGAGCTCCAGCCAGAGATTAACATGGCAACCTCTGGCCCCCGTCTCCAGTCAGCACGGCAGCCACAGAGCTCCAGCCTGAGGCCTATGGGGAGGTCTCAGCTGTAACTCTCCAGCCTGAGGTTAACATGGCGATCTCGGAGCTCCAGCGGTCAATGAGGCCGTTCTACTGCCCTGCACAGCCGAGGAGGCTGTCCTGCTGTCCATCCCAGCTGAGGAGGCCGTCCTGCTGCCCTGCACATCTGCAGCAGCTATCCTGCTGTCCAGCCCAGCTGAGGAGGCCATCCCGCTGCCAGGCACAGCCGAGGAAGTTGTCCTGCTGTCCAGCCTGGCCGAGGAGGGCATTCCGCTGCCCTGCACAGCCGAGGAATCTGTCCTGCTGTCCAGCTCAGCGGTTGAGGAGGCCATCTCGCAGCCATATCCAGCCGAGGAGGCTGTCCTGAGCACCAGTCCAATTCCACTCTCTCCAAGTTCCAGTCCAGTTCCAGTCCCTTCAAGTTCCAGCCCCGGTGAGGACTCCGCCCAGTGTTCCAGCCCCGCAAGGGCGGCAGCCTGACTTTCATTCCTGCTGGGAGTGGTTCTTCGCAAGTCTGCTGCCCGGTGGAGGCCGCCTCGTTTTCCATGCCAGCTTCCACAGCGGCCCAGGACCTCCATTGGAGGGGGGGTTTTGGTGCTCTGGGAGGAGCGCCTTTGCGGATGGTTCTGTTACGCCACGGCTGGCAGAAGGCACCGTGGCGCAGCTTCCAACAAGACACGTGACACTATTGTTTTGGTTTCGTTCTCTTCCTGATTGGACATTGGCTGGATGAGCGAGGGTGTAGATTAATTTGAGCCAGGTGTTTGTTTAGTGCAATTATCTTGACTATTTAAACCCCTCGGGTGACTACGCACTTCGCTCAGTATTATATGTTGTAATGTTAAAGGAGTATAGGTAAAGCTCTGTGTGTGAGTGCTAATAATGTAACATGCTAGCAGTCTCATGTCTCTGTTTGGTTCTCAAGTGACGCCTAGATTATAGTCCCATGTTTAGCCCAGGTGATCTTATTCAGTATAGACCACGCTCCCTGTGTATTGTTTGTTTATTTGTTTATAAATAAAGACTTTGACCTGTGCCTGCTTCTGCCTCCAGTCCCATTTTGTGACATTTTCTGTTATGTCTCCTCCCTGTTCCGTCATTGGCTGTTGTTTAGTGTGTGTCTAGATTGCTGTCAGCCGTCAGCAATCAACATGCTGATTGTGCTTGTATATATAATAGGTGTCTCCCATACACGGCACGGAATATTAGATAAGATATAGTAGATTAGATTAGTTTAGATTCCAAACGATAGTTATTCACAGTCATAATCTTAGTTGCAGACACCTATCTGCAGACATGACCAACCAAGTTATGTTCACACCAGAGTCAGTAAATATGTTTAACCAAGTTTGGCTCACACCCGAGTTTGCTGAAATGGACAATCAAGCTTTGCTCATGTCCAAGTTTGCTGACCTGTTCAACCAAGTTATGCTCACGACCGAATCCACTGACACAGCCTACCAAGTTCAGCCTGCAGGCTCCACTGAGAACGTCGTTCTGTGTTCTTGTTCCGATGTGGATGTCACTCTGCTTTCCTGCACTGCTGAGTTACGTCGCTGTGCTTTCCTGCTCCACCGAGGACGTTGCTCTGCTTTCCTGCCCTGCCGAGGACATCGTTCTGATTTCCTGCACTGCCGTGGATGTTGTTCTGCTTTCCTGTTCCTCCGAGGACATTGCTCTGCTTTCCTGCTCCACCGAGGATGTCCATATGGTTTCCTGCACCACTAAGTACAGCACTTTGTTTGCCTGCTCTGCTGAGGAGGTCGCTCTGCCTACCTGCTCAGCTAAGGACCTCGCTTTGCCTTCCTGCTTGGATGAGGACTTTGCTCTGCCTTCCTGCTCGGCTGAGGTCGTTGTTCTGTCATCCTGCTAAGCTGAGGTCATCTCTCTGCCATCCTGCTTTGCTGCCTCCATGTTCCGCTGAAGACATCGTTCCTTGTCTTTGCTGCACGCAGTGTAAAAATAGGCATAAGCATCTGAACGACTTTGACATGAGTCAAATTGTGATGGCCAGATGACTGGATCAGAGCGTCTCCCAAATGGCAGGTCTTGTGGTGTTCCCTTGTATGCAGTGGTTAGTACCTACCAAAATTGGCCAAAGGAAGGACAACAATTAAATCTGCAACAGTGTCATGGGCACGCAAGGCTCACTGATGTGCGTGGAAAGCAAAGGCTAGCCTGTCTGGTACGATCCTGAGAAGTATATCTAATTAACAATTTAATTACAACATACTTAAATTAAGTTTGAGTGCATTACTATAAAAATGTAAGTAGATTCTATTCATTTGTAGACATATTTCAATTTGCAAATAGCTTTAAGTTAAATGGATTAAAATGATTATGTTTTTGTCCTGACTACGCCTCCCCACTGGTTAGCTGTTGCAAAGTCAGGGGACGCCATTTTCTCGTGGTTGCATGTGAATTCGAGGAGCTGAGTGGTGCTGGTGAGTGGTTATAAAGTTTGTTTTAGACAGGTTTTATTATTTCTATTTTCCATTGAGAAGCTGTTTGTGAGTAATGAAAAATATAGTTTGAAACAATTTTGGACGTTTTCTCCTGCTTGAACCTTAAACAATCGAGTTCAGGGGACATTTTTTTCATCTGTTAATAATTTACATTTTTTTTTTTGTTTTTTTTTTTCATCAAGGGGCTGCTTGTGAGCATTGAAAGCGTTGATTTAGCGTAACATTAGAAACCATGTTTTATTTTGACATGGCCATTGATTTAAATAGAATGAGTTGATGAAATGTTTAAATGCAAAAACAGACGGATGATAATCTATCTTGTTTTATTGTGTTGCAGGTGGCAGACATGCTTTGGAATTGTAAGTATTGCCCTCGTTACTGCGTAAGAGATCAGTTTTCACAGTGAAAGGAGCCATTTCCTTGTTTACATCAGTAATGTCTATGTACATTTAAAACACTCAATGCACTACAAGTACACTTATCCTCCTTTCACACCAAAAAGTGTGATAAACAGCCATGTGTTGATGTACCAGTTATGTTTTGCTATATATCCTGGGGGTTTGCTGAGTATTGTTCTGAGGCTGATTACTTTATTCACCAGCATAATGCACATTTAAAAGTAAACCATGAAGTCAGGTGTCCTTATAAAGACTGTAACTTTGAAAGCTGTGTCTACTTCACTTTCAAAGAGTAAAGTACACGAGGAACAGAACTGGAAGTTTCAAATCAGAAATTATCAGTCACGATTATATAAGCCATGACAGTGATGCTGCACAAGAGCAAATATCACATTCTGATGATATGGAGAAGGTAGAAGAGCTGAATGAAGAAGCCAGAGTTGTGGTAAAAAGGGCCGTGCTAAAAAAATATGCTGACATGGATAAAACAGTTGTGAGAGAGGTTACAAGTGCTGTGTCAGAAAGTTACATGATGATGTCTTGTGCCAAAGATGGACCCTTAGGAACTGCTAAAAGGAGAGCAGCCAATGTATGCAGAGAGTTTTCAATGGTAAACCCCATAGAATAAGTTGTGGAAAAAAGCCAAAAAACTGTTGCACATTGTAATGATCGACTGTGATGATGTCATGTGGGGTCAAGGGGCGTGGTCACTGCCTCTCCCTCCCGGTCTCACTCTCGGTGAACCTGCTTCCGTGCGCGGTCTCATATGAGATACCCATTTTGGGATATTTTACTCTGTATAAGGCACATCTTACGCAAACCTATGGTATCCTTCTTGAAATAAACGATGAACAGCACTTTCACTTCGTGTCCGGCTGAGTGATATTATTTTCCTGAGCAACCCATGAGGATCTAGCCGGATCCTTACAACATGTCCCCATTATTCCCATGCTCCAGAGGTTGCTTAACAAAACTGACATGTTATACAGAGCTATGTCAGAAAATGTCCATGCGCTACAAGAATACCGATCATATGTAGATGGGCAGTTCTTTAATGAAAACCCTCTTCTTACAAGGGATGAGTTCACAATTGCTCTTGGCCTTTACATTGATGACTTTTGTCATGTATCTCCCCGGAAGCAGCAGACACGCCATGGATATCGCGCTAAGGAGGAAAGGGCAAAAACTCTGGAGATCCACGCCTGAGATCCCTGCTCTGGACTCCATGAGATTCCAACAGAAAATTTATGTGGATCTGCCCGACAGGTATGACAGCCTCTACGGCTGCCCTGAATATTTCTTGAGAGATTGTCAGGAATATTTTTCCAGTTTACCGGACACAAAGCCCTCGGAAGGTGAGTGGATAAAGTTTATGATGTCCCGATTGGCTGGCCAAGCCTGCAGTTGGGCACAAGGATTGGCAGCCACACAAACACGAGGACTGGAGAACAGTCGGAGATTCGTGGACCTGTTGTTACAGGAATTTGGAGATCCAGAATTGGATTACCCCCTCGAGTACCTTCTGAAGGGCGCTCATGTGGAGGAGAAGTTTGATCTACCGTTCCATCTCTACTATAAGCAGATGAAACCTTTAAATCATGGAAAGACGAACAAGCAAAGTCTACGACCGCCCAAACCTACTGCGCCTGTGAAATCCCGGCTCCAACCAAGGGGGCCAGGTCAGGCAACGCCCAGGAGTCAGTTCAGCTGCCAGAAAACTACAGGGACCAAGGGGGAAGTCTCAGCCTCTCAAGAAGCAGACGAGTCATCCTGCACCGCTGCATATGCCGCACTGTTCCCTTCTTCGGCAGAAGCGGTGTCCTGCATTACTGAGACGGTGGAGCTCCTGTTGGAGGTAATTCCATTACCCTCTGCCCCTCTGTGTCCAGGCAGAACGGTGATCCAGCCTGAGGCTGACATGGCAGCCTCCGGCAATACAGAGACCAAAGGGGATGTTGAGTCCTGCGTTCCTGTGCCCCGGAAGGCGGCGTCCTGCGTTCCTGTGCCCTGGCTGGTGGCGTCCTGTGTTCCCGAGCCACGGCAGGTGGCGTCCTGCGTTCCCGAGCCATGGCAGGTAGAGTCCTGCGTTCCCGAGCCACGGCAGGCAGAGTCCTACGTTCCCGAGCCACGGCAGGCAGTTTCCTGCGTTCCCGAGCCACGGCAGGCAGTTTCCTGCATTCCCGAGCCACGGCAGGCGGAGTCCTGCGTTCCCAAGCCTCTGTGGGAGGCGTCCTGCATTCCCAAGCCTCTGTGGGAGGCGCTCTGTGTTCCCGAGCCTCTGTGGGAGGCGCTCTGTGTTCCCGAGCCTCTGTGGGAGGCGGCACCTCGACTTTCAACACCAGTGGGAGTGTTACGACCACCTGCTGCCCGGCAAAAACTGCCACGGGTCTTGCGGCAGCAAGAAGACATTCTACCAAGGGGCCCGGGACCACCAAAGGGGGGGAAGTTTCATAGCGCTCCTGGAGTAGCGCTTTTTTTGGGGGGGGGATTTCTATCTGAGTATATCTGTCCCATAGCCATTAGCATTTAGCCTTCGTTTATGTTCCGTTTCCCGATTAGTGTACCGACCCCGTTTTCCGTGACACCGACCTCGTTTTCTGCCTAGCCCAGTTTACGTTGCTTGCTGATCGCCTGACCCTCGCCTGTTTATGGATTACCTCTGTTGGGATTACGTCTTGGATTAAACTGCCTGCGCCTCTCATGTAAATAAAGAACTGTTCACACTGCAATTCTGTCCAGCCTCATTCTCCGCCGTCACGGAGCCGTGACAACTTTGAAATCGGTAATCCTCTAGGAACATCAAAGCAGAAACATAAAATGTGTGCCTTATACTGGGTCATTGCCAACATACCTACAAAATATAGGTCAACCCTCAACTCAAAGACAGTCAGGAAAGCAAGCGAAGCAAAAAGCTGGAAAACTATCAATTTTGACATCTCTGTCAGAAGACAAATATATTTTACCAAGTGGCATGGATATTAACTTGTACTTTCCACCCTTGCTTTGGCTGTCTGCCTCAAAAGATAAGGAACTGTGGGAGGGGCATGGGAGCACAGAGACCTGGGGCTCATACATACATGAGGGCAATCAGACTTTAGTGCAGAAGCTCCTTTTGATGCTGTGCAGGAGTAGGTGGGTAAAATGGTGCAGTGTTCCATGGTCTGAGAACACGAACATGTGGTCAATGGCCAGCTGGATGGCTTCAGCCAGAGTGTGGGGTTGGTGGCACTGGACCCATCTAAGGTACTGGATAGAAGTCTCTCCAGCACCACCATCATCTTCAAATGCTTTCTATTAGCCATCACAAGTACTGATTCACACATTTCCTTCATTTTTTTAATAACCACTAAACACATTTTGTAAGGTTGTAAATCTTTTTGGGGAAAACAATACATTTAGCGTTCACACTTTGTATAACTTTTCAGCTGAATCATTGTTTGATTCAGGCAAGATTGTTGAGCAGTGCATTAGTTTTTCCCATCGATATTTTCTAAAACCTGTCCCCTGCACTTTACCATTAATTATTGGTTGCTTGTGGTGAGGAGAGCGACTGTATGTTCTCTTTGCCTAATGCATGCGGAGTATTGTAATGCAACGTTTATTAATGTGAGCACAATAATGATAAAAAAAAAGTATTGTAAATTCTGCTATGGCTGAGACTGAGATATCAATTATCATTCAGACAGTGATAGTATCAAAATGTATCAAAATACATGAAATACACCAATGTTTCCTGTTAGGATGTCTCGACAGCTGTTTAGAGATGCGACATACTTCCCTGAAAATATATCATTCCAGTCATGCCGGTCCTGATTCATGTTAAGCCTGCAGGTTAAACAACTGATTTTATTGTCCATCTCAGTCTCTTTAATCTCAGTAAGCCTGCATGTCACAGCCATAAGCAGATGCGATGGAGAAGGACTGCTTTTTGCATCATTGCTGGAAATAATGGCTTTAGGGGAGAGAGAGAGAGAGATCCACAACATTTGAGCACATTCTATACTTCAATATTGATTTAATCTTAACAGCTGCTAAAGCACACTATTTAACAGTTGTTAACTTTGAATCATACGAGTTATTAGGAATTTGTGTTGCAGACACGGTGATCAACATTTGCCGTATTAAATAAATCTGTTCATGACATATTAAAACAGTGGACCCTACTGTATAAAATTATATCCACTGTCCACTTTATTAGTATCCACCTGTATTCTTGCAAATCCTTGCAATTATTTGAGAGGTTCAAGTAATGTTCACATTTAAAATCAAAATGGGGGATCTCTGTGATGTTTATTTTTTAAGGAAAATTTTAAGAGGGGGGGATGGGGGGAGCAGACAGTGTGTATCAATTTCATGTTGTTATAATTCTAGTCACGGGTCACTAGTCACTATTATCACTTAACACAGCTACTTAGCAATAACAGTGGCTGTAAGTAAAAGGATATTATATGTATATTCTGCCTTTGTTGCAAGAAAAAAGTTTATGTTTATTTTCAAGATATTATATTCTACTGCATTAATTCAGTGTCTAAATGGCAAAAAAAATGTATCTGCAGCTTCATGAATTCCAATGAAGGTTAGGAAGGGGCAACCTGTGGAGAGAGAGAGAGGGGGGGGGGGAGCAAAAGAGAATATGCAGGTAAAACAAGCAGAGGCTTTTTAGGTTACAATTTTCTATTATAGGTCAACATGTAAGCTGGTTTTACGGGTTGGAGAGCGAATGGGATGAAATGCAGAAACAGACACTGCTGAACTATTATCAAGTGGATATAACTGTGTGTGCAGAATTCAGGATGATAATGTGTACTGGGCTTTTCTATGCCTGAAACTACTGACCTCCAGAAAACTCACGTATTCATTATTCAACCACTGCCAAAACATATTCAGACCTTTGTTGTACGTAAAAAAATGTCTCAGAAAAATTTCCATCTCTATGAACTTCCATCTCTATGAACCCTAGATTGTGCACAAATCCTACCTCCTTGCTTTATTCCTCTATGGTCAGCAGTAATTGCATTCAATCTGAAAGAGCACAAAGAATACAGCCTCCTTACAGCAACGGACAAGTACATCCACTGCAGGTTTTAAACGAGGCATTTGAGGCATGCTGTAGCCTGATGGTGATACGTGATGACAGAGTGTAGCCGCACACTCTCTGCTCTGGGCTCGTTGGCAGCCTCAAAGCCCTGTTTGTGATTACTCACTCGTGCACTAGCTCTCACCTGAGCACAGCCTGAGGCTTCAGGTTCATCTGGGTAAATAAGGCCGGCACTTACAAGGGCAAGCGCAGGAGTATATTACTACCCTTTCACAAGCTCACACTCATTTTTGATATACCTAGACTGGATGACCTTTAGTGAGTGTGCAGTGTGTTGCAGAGGTAACAAAGTGATTTTTTTTTATGTGTGTAATAGATATATGATAGTAAAGGGATCTCTCGCTGTTTGGGGAGCCACTTTATGACTCCACATGCTGTATGAAGAGAGCAATGGATTAGCATAGAGGGAGAGATTACTGCCTTGTGGGGCTTGTCTGCATTTTGGATTTGGTGCAGTTGGCATTAAATCATTAAATATTTGTTTGAACATACACGCTATTGTATATAATTCCTTCATATACCTAATGAGTTGTTTTTGAGCTTGCATCACAATTCATAACTGCAAGCAGTGGGACCTTAGTAAAAACTTTGAGGCTGGCAATCGCTGGCCAGTGTCTATCAGTATGAGCATACAAGCTTTCTGTCCAGCGCCTGGAGATTTCTCTAGATCATTCGGGGCTTTTCTGTTTACATTGTTAAGCTCATCACTGTGAAAGTGCATATTTGACGTGTAGAGCTTTGTGGGAAAACAAGGCAGATTCACAATGGTTTGCTTGACACAGCAAAGTCTGTCCTCGCATTCCTGTCGCTTTTGCATAATTAACAATGCAAGTGCTTTTTCTGGCTGCTACAGTGGCACCAGGATCCAACTGGAAGCCTCTAAACATAACATAGTGTGACAACAAAAGCTTAAACATTTTCTGTTGCTATTTCGCAGCATGGCTAGTACAGTATGAGCCATCAGAGGGTGAGCAACCCAGTTTTCACTTACTAAAACGTTATCACTGGGACACTAGGAGGAGGAAAAGACCACCAAGCATGTTCAAGACCAACTACCGGCGTGAAGTGCGGAAGGAAAAATACGAGCACTCTGATGTATTTGAGGATCAAGGCGAAGCGGGGTCCGAAGGCCCACGCAGTTCCAGCATGGTACCTGGCTTGGAGAGCCTGCAGGAGCTGAACAGCCGTTTTGCCCGCTACATCAACAGGGCCCGTGTCCTGGAACAGCGCAATGCGATTTTCCGCAAGCAGCTGGAGACGCTGCAGCACATGGAAGAGGTGGCCGGGCTCGAGGAGGTCTTCAGTGAGCAGATCAGCACGAACCAAGAGCGTATCCGTGAGCTTCAGGCTGAGCGCGCCAAGCTGGAGAGAGAACTCAAGGATGCCGAGCACCTGCTGGAAGAGTTTAGTGACAGGTTAGCTCCAATATCCCCAATACTAAACAGCAGATGTCCAGATCATCTCCTTTGATTTTATTAGATCCCATAGATTTTCCAGAGCATTATATATATTCGTGTATGTATGTATGTGTGTGTGTGTGTGTGTGTGTGTGTGTGTGTGTGTGTGTGTATGTATGTATGTATGTATGTATGTATGTATGTATGTATGTATGTATGCTATT